>JAYJMB010010390.1:26991-49312 GCA_036873735.1 Pouteria campechiana
TATATATATATATATATATATTTGCCTATTGTGTTCCTTTTCTTCACACAAATGATCCATCTAGGGCCCATGGTAATATAAAGGGTTAATCTAATCATGCTAAGCACCATTTATTTAGATATGTTTCAAAAATTCATCTCAATCGAAGACTTGGTAAACTACAAAATTCATTTCATCTAAGAGTGAATATACACCTATCAAAAAAAATTTATGTGGTCCATTTAAATTTCCAAATGTAGATAATTTTTAAAACTTTAACTAAAAATAGTGGTATTGAATTTGATGAATGAATTAGATTTAGCTTGTACATCATTGTGGTCCAACTTTAGAGACCATTTACCTGGAAATTTCCGTGATAATATTACCCTGAAATCACTTCCCATTAAAGAAATAAACATACAAAATATTCATATTAAGAATCCCAGATTATCATGAATAATCAGGATAAGCTCATTTTGGGCTTGTTAATCTAGAAATAAAGATTTAGAATCCAATCTCAAGCCTGGCTGGAATCTTGAAATTGGCGCAGCTTGTTTGGCTGTTAGCCATGGCTTGGATCAGGTACTGTAAATTCACGTGATAGAGCATGAAAGATGCATGCCGCATCTATGGGCTATTCTGCATTTCTTCCCATACACATGCATTGAGGCTTACTCGAGTTACCTGCTGCCCTCGGACAAAGTAGAATTACTTTCTCGAGATGACGAAAATGGGAAAATGTCTTGCATTGTTTGATTATTTGAAAGTCATGGGCCAACCATAAGGGCACAAGGGAAATTGGAGGTTGTAACTGATGGTTGTGAAGCTTTATCTTTTAATCGGAATCTGAGAATCACAATCCCATAGGCCACGTGAATCATGTCTTTTGTCTGTGGCTGCTGGTTTTATTTGCATCTTTAGATTCTACGACGTTATAAATTAAAAAAGACGAGAGAGAGAGAGAGAGAGAGAGAGAGAGAGAGAGATTTGAGTGATGTTCCTTGCATATGATTCCCGCATATTTTGTAGATTAGATCAGAAAAGTTCTTTTTAACTATCACATATCCTTTAAAATGTGGTGCAAATCGTTACTTAAGTGCACCATTTACAACCTCAAAAAGGGTGAAACTCCAACAGTTTGATTTGGGTTGTACCTATGTTAATTGGATAATGTGTAGAGCCCGTTAGGACAATCCATCGCTCTCCAAAGCATAAGGCATGGGAGAAGCATGAACTCTTAAAATGATGAGGCTTTTTCCTGTGTACCAAAGGAGAAGATGTTAATATACGATTCAAAATATTAAATTAGCAGTTCAAAGAATATATTTGAAAATCATCTGCAAATGGTTTTTGGTTATTATAACATGGAAGAGTCTCTCTCTGTTTTTTTTTTTTTTTCCTTTTCTTTCTTTCTTTCTTTCTTTCTTTCTTTTTAAAAGTTTTTGGGGCAGGGTAGGGGGTTGTTGAATTGGCGTAACATGGAGTAAAGGCATGCGGAAAACTTGATATTGATTGAATGCGTGTACATGAAATATTATCCTATTTGCGCATAGTTTATTTTTGCAGCCGATTATGAGGGCTTTCATCACTGTATCAACTCCAACCTAAAAGTGGCTGACCTCTCTCCTCCAAACTTAGGCATCTTCCACAATCACCAACCTTTCTTTGCCTAAATGGAAACATGCGAGAGTAAACCTGCCTCGGACCCTAGATGGCTAGCTAGTTGTCTAAATTATTAATGTAAAAGGGCACATTTACACGCAACCGATGCGGCTGAATGATGACATGGGTAGAATTTTAATATTATCCGACAAACAATATATCTTTTTTTCTAGTAACTTTATAGTTTTTTAATAGCAGTAGTTAGCCAGATTATCTGGTCTCAGTGAAAAGGTGGCCTTTCATTTGGAATCCCTTTCTTGCTCTGTGAATACATGTACTAAAAAGAGACAATCTCAATAAACCATAAAGAGAGAGTGTTCACACCCAACAGCTAGAGAGGACATGAAAATTTCAACTAAGTGATAAGAAAGCCATTTGCAAGATGCCTACCAAGTCGCTTTCCTTGACGATTTGTCTCAAGATACAAAGGGAATAATTGGTCTACAAGAAGCTATGATGATAGAAAATCCGGAGCATCTTTGTAATAAAAACAGCCAAACTGAAAGATTACATTCCCTTTCTGTACTGATACTAGAACAGATGATATTAAGGCACAACATTCATATGATAATGAATGGATCGAAGAACTGGAGATGACAAGCATAGAAACAAACAAAGTAATTGAGGACGAATTCCTTCTTTTTCTTCGTGTAAAGCTTTTCTGTATGCATTCCCCCAAAAGGTTCCAGCCTCAGACAAATGACACTCATGTGCCCACCGTTGGAACTTAGATAGTGGGTAATAATTAAAAAAAAAAAAGTGAATTTAATAAATAAATCGAATAAATCAGGAAATTAAAGCAGCGTCAAGTCATGTTAAATGGTCCAATAAACATTGCTCACTAAGCACTAATCATCAGTTTTTTGCATCCTGTGGGCGATATGGTGAGAAGCGCTCATAGCTGGGGGGTTCCTTCAAGCCATGTTGAAACATCTATCATTTGAACATTCACTTCCTATTCAACTTCATCAAGTACTATAATTCAAAATGTGACGAAAGCAACACTACGAAAGTGTTTGAACAGTCTTCCATCTACAATAGAATTTTTCCAGATGAAAACTGCATAGATTTTAAATGGGGAATCTCTGTTTGAACTTTGATCATCTAAAAGGTACTCTGTCCAGAGGCTTACGGCCCCTCTCATTTGTTTTCAGGCAGCTAATTAATAGTCCTCTTGCAATGGAAACAGTGCAAGCCCTGGTGGGGTCAACCCCCCGACCATCCACCGACACAGAACCTCACCTTCTGGCCCAACTAAAAATGCCCTTTTCAATCTCAATCCTAAGAATTATTGTGGCACCCACTGAGTTGGCAGCTTCTTCTCTTGCCTTTGGGACATTGACCTTGGACAGGTCCATGTGCTGGCATGCTATCATCAAAAGATCAAATCAGCTTCAGTGCCATTCCTCCCTGCTGAGGATTCATTGCATGGAATTGGACCCTTGAAGGGCCCCCCACCTTGATCTTAGAGGATCATCTAAATTAAGGGTGTATTTCGGGTCAAGTTGACTTGGATTAGGGTAAACCCAACCCTGATCCTTTTTGCAAAATTTCAACCCAACCCTAACCTTAGTCATATTTGTAAAACCATAACCTAATCCAAACCCAACATTAAAACAATCGAGTTGGGTTCGGGTAGGTAAACAATTAGAGTAGAATAATCAAAACGATAATTTCAATTATATTAAATTTATTTTAAATAAATATTTTATATTAACTGCAATATAAAAACATGAAAGATTTAATTTCAACACTGAAATGTAAGAAAAAATGAAAAAGCTTATGTGAAAAATACGTTGGCCGGCAAAGGCCAGAGGTTTATCTAGGTAATTTAGGAATATTTGAAATGAGTCATCTTAGATTAGATCGCCAACCCCTTAACTCAATCTAACCCAACCCAAATTATAAATTTTGTCAGGTTCAACTCAAATTTGCCTACCCAAGTTTTTCATTTCTACACCCCAACTTAACCCATTTCAAGCTAGGCTCGTTCGGTTCAGGTTGAACCTAATCCAATTTACGACCCTAATCCAAACCATCGACAGATTCCTAATGTTAGGCCCAGATCCAACAGCAACTCCAAATGGAGTGTATAGCTTTTTAGGCATGATTACACTCTGCATTTCTATCTGTGATGTGCCTCCCTGGACTGTTTGATAGTGATGATTCTTTGCGTATCTGCAATGTCACCAGGGGATGCAGCAGGCACAACCCAAATTCCGTATTCCTATCATCCTTTTCTTTTAACTTACTCCTGTTCTGATGCAGTTAATTAGCCTGCACAGGTGTCTCTGATACTGTGCAAAGCCTCCAAAAAAGAAAAAGTTGGGCCATTCCGCCACCGACAACAGAGATGAGGACCACCACACAATCAAGTGCAAGGTCCGACGTAACTTATCCCATCTGCAACTAGAAAACAGGTACTGCTAACATGCCGGCAAGCTTTAGAAGCAAAGAAATCTTGGGCATGTGAATACAAGCATAGAGAGCATGGACAGTCCTGTTGCCAGGAAGCTGCCTCAGTTTGGTGGGGTTCTCTGTGCTGAGCTGTGAATACAACCGGCATGTGAATACAAGCATAGAAAGCATGGACATAGTGTACTCTAATAAGAATGCCGACGCTCTCCTGGCCCACTGCCATTGAAGAACATCTGAGAGGAGGGTCATCTGGGAATTGATATGAATGCAGATATTTGGCCCCACCTACTGGAAATGTTTCTAGTTTCACACATTACGTGGTCTGTGGGGGGCACATTGGATGGGTTGGTCATTAAGGAGGATAAGCTGACAGTTGTCAATGGAATGCTGCCATGGGTGTGACTGCTCGCCAAGAGGGAAGGAAGTAGCTAGCTAGCAATGGGCCGTTCAATTGCAGCATCCTGGTCTTTCTCAGGAGGCCTCTAAGCCTAGTGCAATGACCCGTTGTGCAATGTATGGGCAACTTGTCATATCAATTCAATACAACGCAGGCAAAATATTGTCCTTTTTTATTTATGAAGGTTTCCATTCAAACCACAATTTCAAGATTTTGTCGATCTTTAAACTTCACCTGTCACTCTATCATCAATAAAAGGAAATGGTAGAAGGCATGGTTTAAAACTAACAAAATCTAAACCTTGTCAAATTAAAGGAGATAATACTTCACAATGGATTGTATTGTAATCCAAAGATCATATTAAAAAATATATATATACTTAAATAGGCCCAAAATTAGGATGTGATTTGAGAGCTCATATCCACCATTCAAGTTTTTTCATTTCTTATGAGACCCACAGGGATATTATCATACACTCATGCCTTTGGAAACCTTCATCTTATATTAATTCATGATTCTAAAAAAATTTATAACTTTTAAGGATATTAATTTATTTATATAAGTAATTTTTATATTTTATAAATAATTTTATACATCTTTAAATGATGTGGCTCATATTGACCTTTGATTAAAATAATTTTACCTGTTATTGGCTGCTGCAGTGCAATCACAAAGACAGTTGGCAAACAAATAACTATTTAAAGACCTCCGCTCAGTAAACGTGTCAGGGTATTAATCTAAAAATTGTTAACTAAAAACAAACACGTCAATGTTTGAATGTTAGCTTGCCATCTCGAACAATTACGGATACCTTGACAAGAAGGTTTCTGCACGTCACTGAACATCACCTACAAATGCCATTTTCCTTTGAAAACACATGCGGCACGCTAGTCAGATGCAATCTAGGCAAAATACAAATGCTGCACGCAACTCAACGGTTACCAATTGGGTTATTTCTTGTTTCTCTGAAGATATCTGTCGCTCACCCTTCGCAACTACTGGGAGCAAAATTCCATCTCCGTAAATGGTTGTGCGAAGGCCTCGTAGAAAATTCCAGCCAGCCATGTATAGCGTTGTTGAGATGCAACATCTCTCATGGCACCCTCAAATAAGCTTTACGCGTGGTACCGCGACCATGGATTGAAAAAGTTTACTACATAAAAGTAGGCCCTAACCAGCTCATATCGTATGTAAGACCTAAATCCAAAATACGTAACCACAGCCGTCAAGAGCTCATCCTGTTTTACAGAACGCATTTACTAAAAATGCCTCGCATGGACAGCACGCACCGGCCCACCCACACCCGGGATTATGACTGGAACAAGCCATATATGGGATTCAAAGCACAGAAAAGACGTCAATGAAACAGATAACAGTCAAAAAGATTCATAATTAACACCTACCTCTTTGGTTAAAGTTATCACTTCTGAAGGCATGAAACAGCGTTCGGGGATGCAACAATCTAGCATTCTTATCGAATAGAAAAACCTTTTTTGGGATCCAAAGGGCAGGCAACGTAGATGGAACGGACTGTGCCCAAGGCAATGACACTGGGCAGCACCATTGCACCTTGACGTGTTCAATAAAAGAATTCCCTATTGTTTACAAGCAAGCATACATTGACTGGTCCACAGGCTTAAAGCAGCACTATCTCGATACTGTAATTCCACACAATTTCAGTAGGGAGCAGAAATTTCTGTATAGAGGAAAAACCGTGAAACTGTCTAATCGAATGCATCATCATCGTCATCTGGGAGTGGCTGAGCAGCAGCAGCAGCAAGCTCAGCTTCATGCCTATATCAGCCAAAAACCCACTAGTCAGTATACACGCCACTAAAGGGCGGGCTTTGTACAAAGAACAATGCTCAGAATCTTGCTGCTTAGATACTCACTGTTGTTGGGCGACCATGTCAATATGAACCTCTGGAGGAGCAAGGGCCGGTGACTCCACAAAGTGAAGATTAGGATCCCTAAGTAAACAGATCTAAAATTAATATCATTCAGACATAGTCCTGGGCAAAAATGGAATAGAATAAAGTGTTAATTACCCAGCAAGCTTCCTTGCAAGGTAGAGGAACGGTTTTTCGAAATTGTAATTGCTCTTGGCAGAGATCTCATAATATTGGAGGTTCTTCTTCCGGTGGAATGTAACCTGCTTTGCTTTCACCTGCCTGTTCTTGACATCAACCTTGTTGCCACAAAGAACAATTGGGATATTCTCGCAAACCCTGATAATGACCAAGGATAAGAATTATAGATGGCATCAAGACTTGAATTAATGAAAACATCTGAAAAACTAATAAAGGCTGCTAGTTCTAACCGGCAGAGATCCCGGTGCCAAGTGGGAACATTCTTGTATGTTAACCGAGCAGTGACATCAAACATGATGATTGCACATTGCCCATGGATACTGCAAGAACAAGAAGACAGCCAACCATATCATTCCTTCAGCACATGTCAGTTTCAAACAAAGTTGCTTGTGTAAACATAGTTAGCTGATCCATCTCAAATTTTTAATAAAATGATATGTAAAGATAGCCAACATATTTAACAATGCTCTGATGTCAAGTTTCTACAAATAAAAGCAAGGTAATGGAGAATCTCAAACCCACCAAGGACGGTCTTGTGAATGAAATCACACTCCCCGCCTAGTAAATAGACTGGTATCAGTCACCACTAGTAGCTTAGATCTAATCCAATCACCATCTTGAAAAATATTTATTTCGTCAAGACGTTGAAAATTATTTTGATTGAAAAATGGGGGCCCTGAATACCCAAAAACAGTGTTTTCAAACAATGTGGTGAGTTTTGATTTTTTTATAACCTACAAAATTTTCCAATCAAAGTTATTTTCGGTACCATAAAAATAGGATTGGAAACAAGTATAATGAAAGGCTCAGATCTAATTTTAAAAATCAAGTGTATGAAAATAGAGAGGTTTAACCATGCAACCAGTTGCATAGAATCATTTCTCATACTAGATTTAGGCTACACAAATAAAACTGGATGTGCAAAAACCCTCACCAACAATAAACTCTGCCTGCTTCCAGTAAGAGGCAAAAGAAACAGATCTGCCATGTCCGATCACTATCATAATCAAATAATCATTATCATACTTGCATAACATTCTATCTCAGAAGCCAATGCTTCACCTTCAAAAGGTGATTCTGTGGAAACCAAACACAATTATAGAGAGCAATGACCACATCTTAATGTCACCCCCAAACTAATCATTAGTCCCTTGAAAATCTTTATGCTTTGGGAAATCAAAAATCACCAATGCATTCTCTTGACAATCTCTATGCTTTGGGAAATGTAAAATCACCAATCCAAGTAAATGAAGACATCAACATAAGAGTAGCAGCTACAAATAAAAGGCTCTCCATGACAGCATGCACCTATATCAGTCACCTAATTCTCAGATTTGACTTGGATATGCATAATCAAAGAGAGAGAACCCCATGCCAAATAAGTTCAAAGAAGAGAATATTTCACTTTTCATTGCAATGCAACACCCCAACTCCAACCTACTATATACGTATTGTCCACTTTGAGCCCCACCAAGTTCTACTGGCAAATAAAGTCCATACCGTCATCCCAAAAGGCATCTCATAGTAATAAGAGGATATTTCCACTATAATCAAAAAACACTCTCACCACATATCCGATGTAGACACAAGCATAGGCTTACCCCTGCCCCTAGGATAACACAAGCCCACTAGGCCTGCTATCTACATCCTCATAGTCCCACACAACGGCGACCAAAGAATGGCAGCTCTAATACCATCAGCAACAACCACAACCCACTGCAAGGTATTATCCGCTTTGAGCCTATTACATTCTACTAGAATACAAAGTCTACATGATTTTGTCCTCTGACACAAGTTTCATTAAACCTTCCTCACAAAATGTGTCTCATAATAACAAAAAGACATCTCCACATATAACCTAAGATCACTTTGACTACACATTCAATGTAGGACACAAGTGTAAGCTTCCTTATCCTTATATCCCAGAGTCACTCCTACCACACAGATGAGAGATGCAAGTATAAGTTCACCCCACCCCATGATAGGGATACAATCATGTGTGGGTCAATCCACCAAGTTCATTATTGGGTTAGGGTTTGATGAATTTGGAAATCAAGTTGCAAATTGAGTTGAACACAATGTACATTGCTAAATGGGTTGATTTGAGGGTTGTACAACCAAGCAACCCAAAAACCCAACCCATTAAACAACTCAATTACCAACCGGACTTAATAAAATAGTAATAAAATAGAAAACCCTCAATTTAAGAATTAGTTTAATATCTAATTCATCTATAGAAGTAACATCAAACTACTTAACAATTAGATTTAGATAAGCTCTAGCATGTTGGTAGAATTTTAACTAGCTTAATTATACTTCATGATTTTATGTAACTCTATTTGCAACCCAAATTGTTAACCAACAACTTAACCCAAAATTTATGAGTTAGGGTTAGGATTAAGGTTTTAGAAGGTAGGTCCAAAACAGGTTGAGGTTTTTAAAAATAAGTTAGGTTAAGGTTCACTCAAACCAACACAACTTAACCCAATTGCACCCCTAACCCTAGTGTATCACAAGGGTGAGGACAAATGGATAAAAAAAACCCAATGCTTCCCACATCAGATGTGTGCTGGGGGAGAGATCAGACCCAAGCTATATGGGTGTTAATCTTCCAATACTATGAGGCGCCCTTTGAGCTAAAAGGTAAGCCTAAGGGTGTGTTTGGTAAAGAGGAAAAACAAGGTGAAATTTTTTCTTTTTACTTTTTCTCACCCCATTTACACACTTTTTGATGTGATTTGACATATTAACTATCTAACAACCCTCTTTTTATCCATTATCACCTATATTTTCAATTATTATTCTACTTCTTCCAATATAAAAAGTCTACTTATTTTATCTTTATTCAAGTTTTTTAATCACCACTCTTTATTACATCACATCATTCCCCCACTTTTCCACATTTCCTTTTTCTCCACACCTTTCCCCATTCCCAAATGCACCCCAAAGGGTCAAAACCATAAGGGCTTTGCATGCTAGCAAAATCTAGTGCTCGAAGCAGATAATACTTACACAATAGGAGCTAAGGCATAAAGATGATATCAAAGTCACTCTCTGGCCACTATTGTATAGGCATGTAAGGGCACAGATAGTGGGCATAGTAGGCTTATGATACCCCAGAGTAGACTAATCCTCAACCCACCTCCCATATTGAATGTGAGGTCATAAAGATCCCGAGTTATATTCACAAATACTCGTTCACAGTGATACTCCTTCACTATAAGGTGCTATTTAAAGTAACAAGCTAACCCAAATGAACAAAACAATACAAGGTTTGCATAATGGCAGATCTAATAGGCCCCAAGCAGACAATACTTACATGATGGGTTGTGACTAAGGCATTAAAGGTGTTATTAAAGCTATTTTCTGACTACTACCGTGTGAGCCTGCAAGGGCGCAAGTAGTAAACATGGTAGACTTGTGATACCCTGAAAGTATAATAAGTCTACACAATGCCCCCATCCTATGTCAAATATGTACTAAAGTATTCTCAAGTTATATGTAGGAATACTTCTCCATTATTGTAAAACACCCTTTTGAAACGAAGGTTGAAAGAAACATAAGCCCAAAAGAACAAAACTATGTAGACTATACGTGTCAACGGAATCTAGTGGCCCCAAAGTGAACAATATCTTGCAATGGGGTTAACATTGTAGCCACCATTATATGAGACTGCAAGGGCTCAAGTGATAGGCTTAATAGGCTAATGATACCTTCGGGGGATGTGATGTGCTTATATCTATATCCTATATAAGATGTGTAGTTGTAAGGCCTTGAAAATTTCAGGTACGTAAATTTTGATTTTGCCGGTTTGGCAAGGAGTATATTGGAATATAATTAAATTTTTGAGAAAATTATTATGAAAAAGTTATGAAATTGAGTGGATTATTAATATAAACAAGAAGATGAGGTTCAGGGCACATTAAAGTATATTAAATAAATGATTTAAATGGAAAAAAATGAATTTAAATCGATGGAACATCGGAGGTGTAAATACTGAAAAAGATAGATTTGTTTTATAAAAAAATTATAAAAATGGATAGAATATCCATATTAATATGAGTATGATGAGAATACATGTTAATCAATGATTAACAGGTGAAGAAAAATCAAAAACTACATGTTGAAAGCTAGAATACCGAGTTGTCGGTGATTTCCAAAATAATTTTGATTAAATCGAATTTAATGAAGAAAAATAAATAAAATTATGTAATAATCTATTTAATGGATGAAAAATTTATTTGGGTATAGGATTTACTAAATGAGTGACTCATGTGTGCTAAAGGTGACGGTTGAATGAGATTTTGAAGAATCAAGTGAGTGCATGTGCATGGGATGGAGTGGAGCATGGACTACTACAACCAAAGCTTATAAACTGCCTTTTTACAACACTTATCCCATTCTTCCCCAACTCCCTAACATGCTTACCATCTTATTCATGCTAGCCAATGTGAGAGCTCCCTCCCCAGTCTTCCAATCCTCCTTATTAAGTGAATTTGCTTAAAGAAATTGTTGGCAAAAGGCAACATGGGTGATTTGAGGGCCATGAGAAACAAATTTTCTTGAGATTAAAGAGTGGAAATTGTTGGCAAAAGGCAACATGGGTGATTTGAGGGCCATGACAAACAAATTTTCTTGAGATTAAAGAGTGGCAACCACCTAACAAGGAAGATTTTTTGCTAATCAGGGGGACCGACCAAGGAAAATTGAATAAATAAGGTATGGCTTTGACTTAATTAAGATGTAGAGGATATTGGTGGAAGAACTACATGCAAATGATGCTGAATTTTGGTTGAAATTTAGAACCCTAGGTCATTAGGGTTTACTGGAATTTTTGAATGGGGATTAAGGTCTATGATTAAGGTGTTTAATACCTAATTAATGATGAATTAATTTCAACTAAAGATCAGCAATAACAAGCATAAAAATAGCTTGCTAGAAATTAAAATTCACTCATGAATATAGCTGTTGTCCATGGAGATTAAAGGCTGAAAATTGTGATTTTAAGGTGATTAAGCCAAATTATAGGGGGATAATCATGGTTTCATTATCCTCCTAATACACCAATTAGTGAGCCTAATCAGATTGTAAGAACGGATTGCATTTGCATGAAAAAAAGGGTATATACAATGAGACGTAAAGTCTATCAAGTAACCACCTTGGGCGTGATTAAAACCCAATCAAATGAATTTATTTTGTAAAAATAAAAATATGGGATTATTTTTCATATAATGAATGACAAATCTGCAAATTTTTGTAGAAAATTCTAACATTAACATGCCCAAAAAATAAATAAATAAATATCTCGTCATTATACATCCAAACAATTATGCATAACAAAACCACAATCATGTACAATCCGCATCTCAAGATATTCTCATATCCCCAAATTATATATTTACATTTCCATACATCAAGATAATCATAATAAACACAAGTACGAGATATCCTCTATGCCACAAATCCATACATTAAACAGGAAATAACATCAATACACAAGTCATGTGACTTAGGATTTTTACCAATCCCACATCATGGATACAAACTCATTTTTATTTATTAATCTTGGGATATTCACAATCCCATTCATATACATAATCAGTCTTTGTACAATCACAGACAGTTATAACACCAGAACGAATATGGGATACCTATCCCATTAAATCATTATAACAAAACAATCATGGGATACTTACTATCCCTTAATAGTCATTACATCTAAAACATGCATGCTCGTTTAGCATAGTGAGATAGATATTATCCCCATCGATTCAATCATTCATGCAAACATACAAGTATACCTACTTACCTCATAATGATTTACTTCATAATCCACATCTTTTCAAACTCGACTTGTCGCCCCCAATGCCAAAAAAACCTACACATATTACATGAATTCCATATCTTATTTATATATACATATACATAAGCAATTCTCATTATTATAATGAAGCATAATGATCAGATTTTTCAACCTAATACATCTCATTGCATTTTACATGATTACATTTTTGCCCCACTAGACAGTTATAGTAAATTATTCATAACTTTCTCATATTAATTCTAAGTTTAGTAATTTTTCTCCTTATTTAGATAATTTCAAATCTTACAACTTTGATGTTGAATACTTTTTCTAATTCAGCCTCTAAATTAGGTCATTGGGCCCCACAAGTGACCACTTTTATATGAACCATTTACTAGGAACAATTTTAGTAATTTGGGCATAACTCTCTCATATGAATTACAAATTAAGTAATTTTTATGTCATTTTGTAGATAATTTTAATTTTTACAACTTTCATGTTTACCACATTTATTAATTCAGCTTGGTGAATCATTTCCTAGGAACGGTTTTAGTAATTTGGAAATAGCTCTCTCATATGAATTAGAAATTAAGTGATTCTTATGTCATTTCGTAGATAATTTTAATATCTACAACTTTCATTTTTACCACATTTATTAATTCAGCTCACAATTGGAATCATGGGCCCCACAAGGTAACGCTTTTTGATTTAGAGACTGTTACACTGCTTTAGCTATAACTATCTCATATGAACTCAAAATCTAATGGTTCTTATCTTGTTAGAAAGATAATTTCAATATCTACAACATTTATGTTAAACACTTTGATAAAAACGATCAATATAGGGGTCAAAATTGGGACGCCATTACCACTATATGAAATTTTAGGATAGACACTCTGGCAATGGCGAATTTTAGGGTATTTATTTCCTGATTTTTTTTGCATGTTAATGTTAGAATTTTTCTACAAAAATTTGCAGATTTGTCATTCATTATATGAAAAATAATCCCATATTTTTATATTTACAAAATAAATTCATTAATAGGGTTTTAATCACACTCAAGGTGGTTACTTGATAGACTTTGTCTCAATGTACATGTTGTGTTTTTCATGCTAATTGCAATCCATTCTTACAATCTAATTGGGCCCACTAATTAGTGTATTAGGAGGATAATTAATCCATGATTATCCCCTATAATTTGGCTTAATCACCTTACTTGAAAACACAATTTTCAGCCTTTAATCTCCATGGACAATAGCTATATTCATGACCGAATTTCAATTTCCAGCAAGTTGTTTTCACGCTTATTATTGATGATTTTTAGCTGAAATTAATCTATCATTAATCAAGTATTAAACACCTTAATTATAGACCCTAATCCCCATTCAAAAATTCCAGCAAACCCTATTAACTTAGGATTCAAAATTTCAACCAAAATTCAGCATCATTTGCATGTAGTTCTTCCACCAACATCCTCTATATATTATTAAATTAAAGTCATACCTTATTCTTCAATTTTTCTTAGTGGGTCCCCCTAATCAGCACAAAATTCTCCTTTGTTAGGTGGTTGTCACTCTTTAATCCCAAGAAAAATTGGTTGTCATGGCCCTCAAATCACCCATGTTACCTTTTGCTAACAATTTCTCTAAGCAAAATCACTTAATATTAAGGATTGGAAGAGTAGGGACGGAGCTCTCACGTTGGCTAGCATAAACAAGATGGTAAGCAAGTTAAGGCATTGGGGAAGAATGGGATAAGTGTTGCAAAAAGGCATTTGATAAGCTTTGGTTCTAGTAGTCCGTGCTCCACACCATCCCATGCATATGCACTCACTTGATTCTTCAAAATCTCATTCAACCCTCACCTTTAGCACATATGAGTCACTCATTTAGTAAATCATATGGACCAAATAAATTTTCCATCTATTAAATAAATTATTACATAATTTTATTTATTTTTCTCCATTAAATTCTATTTAATTGAAATTTTTTCAGAAATCACCGGCAACTCAGCATTCCAACTTTCCACATGCGGTTTTCGATTTTTCTTCACCTATTAATCATTGATTAACAGGCATCCTCATCATACTCACATTAATATGGATATTCCATCCATTTTTATAATTTTTCCATAAAACAAATCTATCTTTTTCAGTATTTACACCTCCGACATTGCACTGATTTAAATTCATTTTTTTCACTTAAATCATTTATTTAATACCCTTTAATGTACCTTGAACCTCATCCTCATGTTTATATTAATAATCCACTCAATTTCATAACTTTTCCATAATAATTTTCTCAAAAATTTAATTATATTCCAATATACTCCTTGCCAAACCAGCAAAATCAAAATTTGTGTACCTAAAATTTTCAAGGCCTTACATTCCACCATCCTTATAACAAGTCTCATCCTCGAAACTTAAAATATCAGTCCATAAGTCACAATATCAAATCATATCTCTTATTAGCTATACCATGTTTCCACAGCGCACTCTAATATTTAAAGCAGCCAAAGCATGTCTATTCTAATCCTCATGATTTCACCATTAACAAAGCTAACATATATATATATATTACTTCCATCGACGCAATTAAATTAATATGCTATACTCACAAGGAATGTTACAATCAATGCCACAGTCAAACTCAATGAATACACATGCAACTAGCCAGCTCTGGGACACACATATAATGCATGATATACCACACATGTCACATCCATAAATGTTGTCACACTAGCACTCACTGTCAAGTGCATTGCTCATATATATTATACACATCATACAAGCATATCATAATCATACCATGTCCATCATATTTAGACAATCTTATCCCACTTACAACCAAATGGTATCATGCACGTGAGGCTATCAATCCAAGTGGAGTCAGTCACTAATCAACAACTGCAAATTAGGTGGACACAGCCACAACCAAGTGGAAAAGAAACCACATTGTTTCCAATTTTATTACCAATTTATACAGCAATTCATTCTTTATAACTTATCAGTTTTCTTTCCCTATTAATACATGATTAGTGGATTTCTCTCCCAATCGCGAATGTTTGCCAGACTCATGGCGGCAATAACGATGTCACCTATGACATCTAGCCCTCACTACAACATAGAGATGTCAGACTCACTGTTCGCATCAATCTGGAGACTTAAATATAGCCTTTAACTTTTAATGATACATACTATAGAGGCTCAATCTTATACAATTATCATGCTTCATCATACATATCATATTTATTTATTTATTTTCACTTAAATCATTTATTTAAGTTACTTTAATGTACCCCGAGCCTCATCCTCATGTTTATATTAATAATCCACTTAATTTCATAACTTTTTCATAATAATTATCATATTTATTTATTTATTTTCACTTAAATCATTTATTTAATTTACTTTAATGTACCTCGAACCTCATCCTCATGTTTATATTAATAATCCACTTAATTTCATAACTTTTTCATAATAATTTTTTTAAAATTTTAATTATATTCCATTGAATCCATTCTAAGACGACATTGAAATCCAAGCCAAACCCCACATGATGGACAATTCACATATACATTCAGCCTATTTATCTTCAATATGAGCCGTCGATTCCTTGAACTAATAACCTAATCAGAAGTCTTCAGATCAAAAATAAATAAACAGATAAAAACATGGGTTGACCAAAGAATCAAAGACTGCACAAGATGAATGAATCGCTTCTATGCCCACAACACTTTCAATTAGTCAGCATGGGCTGTTCGTTTCCTTTAAAATATAATCCATGATCTTGTCATCATTATGATTTGACAGGAATGAACAAACAAAGTTAAGCGCCTCAAGATAAGCCATATCCATGCTTGCTCATATCTAGTACACCAAAAATAGGCCTTCCATACCAGCCTAGTAGTCATTTTCATATGATGTTTGAAACAATCCAAAGAAAAATGGGCAACCAGAGGTTCGCCATGCCTGATAGACAGTCCATAATTTTATTTATGAATCTCTACTCTACTGGCCCAAGATAATCTGATCAAGTGATTTATAAGTGATAGACACCAAACACAATAGAACCTAGAAAGTGGAAAATGCTCAAGCCACCAACTGATGGTTTTCGAATGCCCAAATCAAAGTCATCTGAGAATTAGCCAATCAAACTAGCTATAGGGAGATGGGTAACCATGCAAACCCATGAGGAAACCTGCATTCTAGCTCAGGCCTATTTAGTATGTCATCCTCATGATTACGTTTCCTTGGTAAAGTAAGCCTAAGGGATAGGCATTGAAAAGTGAGCTTAAAGGATGGACAAACAAAAGTCAGCCCTGCAATGCGAACAATCCCCAAACATCCTCATCAAAATCATTAAGAATATTCAGATCACATTAATTATATACATGGGAATTTAATAGACCCGCACAGTTAAAAGTTGACATTCTCATTTAGTCCTCCTTAATAAACCATTCTGGTCATGCTTATGCAATCAAGAGATCCTAAGATGAGCACTAACAGATGTCCACATATATGGGGCAATTCTAAAACATCCATATAATGGTTGTCATGACCTTAATCATTTCAACACAATAACCATCAACAATGTGTCGTGCCACATATTTTCACAATTCATTTTGACAGGTAAATGAATATGGATACACCATCCCTAAATAAAATAGCAATAAAAACCACAGCAAACTATTACCATAAGTTGCATGCACATGTTAATTTATTTACATCAGAACCTGGGCATACGTGCAAACAAACAACCAATTCAAAGATAACCAAGCACATGCATGGACAAAGCAAATGCTTCATCAACCAAGTGAAATAATCTGATCACTTGCACAAATATCAATAAAAGAAACAAAAGGAGTGCATCACTTAAATTTCACAGAACAGATTACAAATCATGCAACTAAAACTGGAAGAGGCATATTAAAATATGGAGATAAAAAAAGAAGAAGAAATATCAAATAAAACTCCTGATAAAAAAATTGTAGCTATAGAAACAACTTACAAACTACAGCACTGAATGACTGCATTCTTATTCAAAACCATTAGCTCCATCATCAGATCATCCAAACCATTCGAAAAAATTAAAAAATAAAAACTCCAATTAAGTTGTTCAGTTTATGTGTGCCTGACATGACTTCATTACCAAACAAATTACAAAAAAAAAACAAAAGCATAGCTTAGGTAAACCATAAGCAATTTTAACTTGTTCATCAATTTTTCCATCATGTTAAATACAAATGGCATGCTTTTCCCATTTAAAACAAAAATAACAGGCAACTGTCATAAGATTTATGACAGGAAATTTCGAAAAAAAAAAAAAACTACTACTTCCAACAAGGGGATAAAACTTCTCCTTCCATTTGTCTTTTTGACATAGGAGTGAAATTTGTGAACCAGATCATTGGAGTACAGCTTCATTGAAAACCATGACGAAGAAGACTCAAGCAGAAAGGATCACTTGCTATACGCACAACTAAAATCTTGAAAACCATGACAAGATTCCAAGAAGAACTATGTGCGAAAACATACAAATGTCTACACATACATAAGATCAGAGCAGAGACTGCACTAAGTAGCCTTCACACCAAAACCGAAATTATCAAACAAGAAAAAATTGAAGGTACAAATTAACAAACATTACAAGAAATGTAACATAATAGAAACACAATAATCCATGCATGAAAAATAGAGACAACAAAAAGAATACCATCAAGCTACGAAGAATTATCAACATATCTGACAAGAAAACAACTTACTAATATCCATCTCTAAGGCCACCAAATTTCTCTTGACCTGCAGTATCCCAGCAATAGAATCTGATTTTACCGCAGTTGGTAAAGAAATCCAAAGGATGAACTTCCACACCAATAGTAGCTACAGCGAAAATCCAACAAAAGAGAAAGTTAATGGTTAAAGTTCAAATTATAGAGAAGACAACAACGAAGGAAAGTAAAATTATAGGCAGTGAAATGCTTACGTTCATACTTCTTCTCAAACTCGCCAGTAAGATGCCTCTTAACAAAAGTGGTCTTCCCTAGATTACAGAAAAAAGAAAAGGCATTAATTCTTCGATGTCAAAAAGCTGGCATTTAGTGAGGATATTATGCGGAGCCAAATGGCGGCTCCAAATGCATCATCCAGCAGCTCTTGCAGTGGAACAAAAAAGGAATAAAATGATGAAAAAGAATAAATATCCGATGATGCAGAGATTAGATATGCATATATTTCTACCAAATAGATACAGTAACACAGCTCGCTGATGAGCAAAAACAGCTATAACTACAACCACTTAGCTTTTCTCCCTGTGTGGTCAGGACTTCGAGAACATTGCCGCTTTTTCGCAGTAACGAACTGTTCCGATCAAGAAACGGGAGAAAGACAGCACTCCTATACAGTTAAGCAGGCTACAAGACCCATTTATTCAATCCGAAAACACCAATAACCAAACCAACTAGAAGAGCAGCAAGAAAACAAAATCCACATCCCGGTTCCAACATCCAAGTAAATCAGAAGGCAATCAACGGAAATCACATCTATCGAGGAAAATAAACTTCAAAAAAATATACAAAAATATAACAAAATGGGGGGGAGGGAAATTACCAGTTCCACCATCGCCAACGATCACCAGCTTGAAGCTCGGATAATCCACCTGCTGCTGGCTCGGCAAGGCCTGCACGCAGGACATGGAGAGAGATTAGAGAAACAAGAACAAAAAACCTAACCCTAGCGTAGGACGCAGAAAGAAAATCTACCATTTTGATTTTGTCTAGAGCTGATGGCGTTAGCTCGTTTCAGCTTCGAGGGAGAGATTGAGAGGGGAAGAGCAAGAGAGGGTTTAAGGAATTTATAAGAGGGGATATTGGGCGGATACCCTAATAACTAGCGGCCATACCACGCTAGCGTTTGGCTCACGCGACGCCCTCAGCCGTCGGTTTCGAATTGCCATAGCCATCAAGATTCCTGACCCTAGTTGGGCTGCAACCACATCGTTGCCGTTGAAGTTGTCCTTTGATGCCATCCTCAGCCATCTGAACCGTTCATTTTTTACCCTCGACGTAGGATGGGATATTATCATTAGAAAGCTTTCCCGTCTGTAGCTGGAGTAATTAATCCACGGTTTGGAAAATGTATAGTTCTCGCCAGTAAGCACTTCTGCCATTGCATGTTGGCCAGCAGTGAACTCTACACAAGAATTATAATGTATATAGATATAGGTCGAATTCTCATCTTGCGCTAAGATTTTGTTAATAATTAGTCGAAAGGGCTTTTACTACGTTTTTTCCTAATCTCAAAACAAGCATTCCCTTGCTGAAAGACTGCACGAAGGAGGAGAGAAGGTTCCAGATGCTGCGAAGCTGCGGGAGCCCAGGAACCCGAATAAATGTCAGCATGGGCACCAGCCTCCACGCGACCAGTGTAACGTACAAGTGTAGTTCTTACCTTCTAGACTTTGCTGGAGTATGCTTGGTTTAAAGGAAGAGAAGAGCAAAATACCCGTTAAAATTATTTTTTTTTCTCTTTTTCTTATTATTCATTGATATTCTATTATCCTTAATTAAAACTATAATTTTTTAAAAAATATATTTTTTATTTTTATTCACTTTATGATAAATTAAGGTGTAATTTAGTAAGGGTATTTGTAAACAGAACCAAACAAATAAAATATAATTCTGAGGGTGATAACACCAAAAAAAGAGAGTTCGGGCTATTTTGAGGGTGATAAGAATCTAGGCAGTTGGCCGCTAGATGACGTGCTATTTAGTCAACTACATGCGGGCTAAAGGCTACTTGAAGACAAGTTTTGCAGTGCCCGTTGCTTCCCTTGGTACTGGAAAAGCAGAGAAGGGTCATCTGAAGGGATTGATGATTCAGATTGGATAAACTTCGGCGTCAAAGTGGGCCTGTTGAATAGACTCTTTTACTTAAGAAAAATTCAAACAGCTCTCTCAGATTGAATTTTTAGCTGATTTGGGACCAAGATCAGGACCTTTAATTCTATCTAATCAGTTGGAAAACCTGTTGGAGTTTTCTCCCATTTGCTTTTACTTGATTGCTGATAGATTATCTTGGTGTTTCAACATTTCGAATTGATGAAATTTGGCTGAAAAAGTGGGAGTGTGAGCAAGGACTCTGGTACCTAGAAATTTATCTGCAAATTCTTACGGGCGGTTTTTGGCCCATTTTTTTATCAGGTTTTGGTGCCCATTTTTCTGTGTGACTGCTTGGAATAGAAAGTTGGTTGTGGGGGCTTCAAAAAAGTGCAGGTTTCAGGTAAATTGGATTGCAATTGCTTGGTTATTCAAGCTGCTGAAGTGCAGCCGACCTGGTTAGTATTTCAGTACTCGGTTTTTTGCTGCCGATATATTTGTTTCACTTGGCTCAGCTATAAGTTTGTAGGGTTGTTTCAATCACTCAGCTACCTTATTTTTATTTGATGTTTTGGACCTGAGAACACTTAAATATACTCTTCCTAGTGGCACAATACTTGTTTCAAAAGCTTACTTCAAATAATTTGAAGCTTTCTAATTATTTAGAATAATTTAAGAAAATATTAGAATTATTATAAAAAAACAATCTGGATTTTTTGGAATGATCTAAAATATGTTTAGGGATGATTTAAAATTAATTAAAATCTATTTAATCTTATAAGTTTGCAAAATTTACATTTGGTCTAAGAAAATAATGTTTCTGAGAAAATCGTTAACCTGCTAATAACTACCCTGATTAGGACCGTACTAGAGGTTGAAGGTTAGATTTTCGATTCATGGTTCACCGGATTCAACGGTTTGGATCAACCAATTGACCAGTTTAATATATTTTTTGAAAATAAATTTTAAATAATAGGATAAAATTTAAAATTTTAAACCATAGATCTTAATATATTCTGGATAAATAAAACTTTTACCACTAAATTATATTATTTTAAATTCAAAAGCTGTTTTACTTTAGAATCTTCAAAAGCCAAAGAATTTTGGAACCCTCGTGATTTCGACGCTTTGTGTGCATTAAGCTGCGTACGTCACAAGCGAGAGTTTCACAGCTCATGTTTGGGCTGTCCAAGCCATGTTATCCATTTTAGGTGGATCGAAAGACATATAATATTTGATTTTCATTTTCTTACATGTGTTTGATGTCTAAAATGAAATAAATTATGCTACCACATTTCATTGCCTTCAATTAAAGTATTGTAACTAAAATACAGCTTTTACGTAGTTTTATTTTAACTAATTCATGAACCAAGATGCTTAATTGCATAGTTAGTGAAAGGAAATGACATTAATTAGAAATAAAAGATAAGGTGTAACACGATTTAGTTCGTGATAGAAAAACATATTTGACAATCAAATCTAAAGTCGAATAGAGAATTTTTACATTTTTAAATAGAGTAAAAAATAAATAAATATTTTTTAGTATTTAATATATACTCCTTTCCGTTGTACATTAATTATATATTAATGAAAGCTCTTAATTGCATGTGTATAGAATGACGTCCTCCATGGAAGCACAAAGCATTTTTGCATGTCCTTCAAAATGCTGGCTGTTGGACTCCACAGCAACGCCGAGAAAGTGTCTTTGTTTTGATTGGAAGACTTGAGGTGAAAGGAAAGTGCTTGATTGCAGCGTGCTGCGATTGCAGAGAAATGGGAGGAGGAGGAGAAGGGAAAGTAGATTCTTCAGAATCATCATTGTCATCATCATCAGACGAAGAGTACGAAGAGAGAGTGATAAGGAGGAAAGGGAAGAGTGAATGGGAGAGAAGGATACAGCACTACTGCAGCACACATAGGATACTGTTGGTTGGAGATGGGGATTACTCCTTCTCTCTCTCACTGGCTCGAGCTTTTGGCTCCGGCACCAACGTGGTTGCTACTTCCCTGGATTCCCAAGGTCTCTCTCTCTCTCTCTCTCTCTCTCTCTCTCTCTCTCTCTCTCTCTCTCTCTCTCTCTCTCACACACACACACAC
>JAYJMB010010401.1:0-49290 GCA_036873735.1 Pouteria campechiana
TGTGATATAATTCTTGTGGATTAGTATGTTGTATACAGGATAATGGTGGTAAATTAGGGGAGACTCTGTCGGAATTTTCTCTGAATTTACCACTAGTAACGCTCCAAGAAGGAGGGGCGTTACAGGATACCTAACGGATCCCTATTATTGATTATCATTTGTTATTGATTATTGTTTATTATACATCCTATTTACTGAATTGGTTTAGACTCACCTCTTTTTGTTTTTTTTAGTTGGCAGGTTGAGCCATGGAAGATTACAATGAGAGAAAACATAGAAGAGTAAATTATTTGAGAAGTAAATGTACCTTATGACAGAATATTGTATTATTTCAGTGGGATTTGAATTCCTTTGTGTTTGTAATTTAAATGATGAATCCTTGTATTCAAATGATCTTTAATCATATATAATGAGAAGGAATTGCAAATTTATTTGAAATTATGGAATTATGATTGTATATATTAATCAAAAGATCCTAATGATGTAAAAGTGAAATATTAGCATGTCCTAGTAAAGTATTTATTGAAATATTGAAAATTTCCCTTATAATTTCTTCCCTTACTTCCCTAGCTATAGCAGATAGTTCTATTTCTCTTCTTTTTGCTCTTCTTGCTTCAATTTTTGCTCTCTTAGATGGGTTGTTCCTTTTGAGACCTATTTTCTTTAAGCTCACTTCATTCGTCATATCTGAGCTCTTAGCTTTTTCTCCTTCTTCATCTAACAAGTCTACTCCTAATCTCCTTAAAAAGTTTGTCAGATCATTTCATAGGGAAGAGGATATCTTTTGTTTCTCTTGGCCCAATACAGATGATTTAAAATTTTTTTTGTCGGGTTTATTTTTCTTCCATTTTTCAATGCCCATATTATTCTTGCATATTTCTCAGAAATGTTGTTTCTACTAAAAGTCTTTGGAAAGATGTTATTTATGAGCAGAATATGAGTCATTCTCAAGTTCATGTCCAAATAGCTAGGATGCAAACTCTTTACTTCATCTTCAATTTCTATTTCAGCTAAGTCTGAAAAATAATTGTTTTTTGGATTCAAGCCATTCCTTTTCTTCTTTTTTGACTATAGGGAGATTTAAATATTCCCTTATACTTTTAGGAGATAAATCTATCACTTTCTATCATATCCATGATTTTTTTAGTTTTGAATCATAGTTGCAAAATAATATTTGCAGTTTTTGCTATAACTGAAGAAATTGGTCCACCCTTAGATCTTCGTCCATCTATATGTCCATATTTAAGTCATTTTCACTGAGTTTCTCAAAATCAAGGATCCTTCCCTTTACCACTTTTTTTTGTTCATACACATTCACGAAGCCATTATAGGCTTCGTGAATAGATGATTGTCATTCAGCCTTCTTCTCTGTGAGGGAAATGCTTCCACTTCTTGTTCTTCTCTTTTTCTTGTTCTTCCTCCTAACTCAGTAGATGTTACTATTGTTGCCATACTTGATTTAGCCATTTCATCCATGATGTGATAAATGAAGCTTTAGGGCATTGAATTGGGATGAGGTAGAGATGGATTTAGGGATTTGTTTTGAGCAGCACTTTGATGAAATAGGGAAAAGCGGAGATGGAGAAATGAACGACAGAGAGATGTTTAAATGTCATGGGAAGCTGAATCATCTTCTTTATGGATGGGGTTTCGGACACAAAGAATGAGAGATGATGTCTGGGATGAAGTCTCGAAGAGACTTAGCTATTTACCTTAGGCTTTTAAGATGTTTCAGACATGGAAATAGATTTTAAACATGGAGATTAGATTTTTGGACATGGAGAGGAATTCCAGACATGGACCAAATCTTAAGTGATATGAAATTCCAATGAAAGATAGCATGAGTTTTGCTATAGGCTTAAGGGATATAAAATGTATATGATTTTCAATGGATTTATTTAATGTTTAGAACATTAATTGGAATAATTTAATTATAAAATTGAGTTAAGTGATCAATTAATTTTATCATAGTTCATTTGAAAACATATATGAAATAAATGATTATTATGCACATAAAGATATGACATTAAAATTCAAAACTAAGAACATCATATATTGATCATATATAAGTTATGCATAGTAATCTAACATGTTTAACTCCCTATTCCTATCATGTGCATTTGAGCAACCATGATTGGTATGTCACAAGTTATATCTTGTGGCCCTCAAGCACACCTATATTAAAATGTTATACTAAGTCTTTTGGTACCTATTTGGGAATGGGTCAGGTGGGTTGGTGGCTGCATACTTTGGTATATATGACTTCCTTGGTGCCACTAAGTTGATATCAAGAGTTTGTATGGTATTTACAATATTTGTAACATTTTTGGAGACCCAAATCAGATTCTATCTGCTTTTTAACTTTCTTCCAGAGTAATCATTCTTTTTCTTTTGTTATTGTTCACCTTTCCTTGTTGGTTTTAGTTTCAATAAGGTGAAGGTCAAGGTTTTTATTAAAGCATTATTCTTTGCCTTGCCTAGCTCAAGTTCATCAATGGTACAAATTATATTTTTGAGCAAATCATTTCTTCCTTCAATCTGGAGCATTCATTTATCATTTCTTTGTGTTTTTTTTTTCAATTCTTTGAAATCATCATATAGTTCTTCTAGTATTTCTTGAAAATTAGGAGTTTTAGATTCAAATAATACCTCATTATCATGAATATTCATGAAGCCAAGAGTATTGATTTATTCTTCTTTAGCTTCCTTTGTGTTTCTAAATGTTGAAGCTTCTGAATTTTCCCTTTATTGTATTTTGAATGCTAGATACGGTTTGTTGAAACTGATTAGTTCTATCATAAATAATTTCTAGAGCATCCCATATATCTTTAGTATAATTTCACAGAGATTTTATCAAACTTTGAAGAAGATAATGCATATTAAAAATAATTTTTAGCCTTCGATCCTTTTCTATAGCTTGAATGTCCTTTGGAATGTATTGATTTGTGTTACTAAGGACTATCTAGCCATTTTCAATGATGAGCCACAACTGGTAATCTATGGCCATTATAAAGTTTTGCATTTTTACTTTCCAAGACCCATAATTGGTCCCATCAAAGTATGGAGGTCAATAAATGAATTATCCTTCTACGGGTGTATTGTGGAACATGTTGGCCATCAGGATCTCTTCAAGTAGTTAAGATAATCAAGATTTACTGATGAAACCTTCTCTGATACCAATTGTTGGTCTCATTTAGGTGATAGCTTAAGAGGGGGGGGGGGGGGGGCTGAATGGAGCGTCTAAAATGTTTTGGCCAAATAAATTGAAGTGCTATCATCCAAAGTACATCAAAACACGTAGCACATAGACAAGGTTATTTTTATAGTGGTTCGGCCCACATCAGTACCTACTCCACTCTCTGAGTCAGCCTCACTTATTGTACTCAAGTTCTACTAATCACTAGTTATTTTTTCCTAGCTTACCAATGAACTCTTACACAGATTGGTTTTTATAAGTTCACCAATAAACTTATACATAGGTTGCTTTCCCTAAAGCTCACCAAAAAACTTATCCCAGTTGGTTTCCAAATCTAACCAAAAAACTTATACATGGTTAGCAAACACTTTGCTTGCAATCCCAATCAATGAAAGATGTACAATAGAAAATGCCTCTTACATAGGTTGAGTTTGTACACAATGAAATGTAGTAGTAAAATCTATATTAATAAATATAGAGAATTTAAAACTCCCTTAAGTTGCTTCAGAAAATGAGCTTTGAATGCAGATACCTTTCTAGAGTTGTGGAGTTGGAAGAAAACTTAATGTCTGAAAGTAAATGCTCTTGCTTTTCTTTCCTTATTTTCTTAGTGAGTTCTTCTTTTTGGAATGACCTCTCTTTACTCTTTTTATAGCTGAGTTTGAATTCTGCCCATTGAAGAAGATGACGTTCATTATATGTGAGCGAATCAACAGGATTTTCCGTCCATTGGATCTCTTTGGCAGATTTTTCTTGTCTATGATTAGTTGAGTCATGTCTAAGTTTAGTTTTAATGTCTGGAATTAAGGTTTTTGGACTTGTTTAATTCATTTAGTTAGAAATTGACTATTTTATCCATTTCATAAGATGAACCATCATGTTTGGGTTCAAATAATCATATTTGGATTTAAATTTTGGACTTAGACCGGTGCTTGGCTGGCAACTGAATTCTTTCTTCTATGTTAAGATATGATTCACCATGTTTGAATTTGAGTGACCAGTTCTGAAATTATTATTTTAGACTTAGATGACCCATTCAGCTTGAATTTGAGTGACCATGTCTGGAAATGCTTTGCCATATCTGAAATTAAAACTTTAGACTTAGACTAGCATGAGTTCCCTTGTCTGCATGACTAAACTTTTTCTCTGTCTTGAAATGAGATGCCTATGTCTGATTTTTAGTCTCTATGACTATAATTATGATTTTAGGCTTTGGTCGTGTTGGAAAAGTCTGAGTCTTGGCATTTTGAAATCTAGAATTGGGGTTCTGATGTCTTAACTTCTCACTATATCAGTGTCTAAGCTTAGATTGTATGTCAGAGTTGATCATGCCATTTGCAACCTTCTTTTCTTTGTCAATGATGTACAAGCCTTTGCTTTTGTAATGTTCGAGCCTTAGCTTGAATCCATATTATGTCCTATCCTTGGTGTTCATTTGATTTATTTTGGCAGCATCCTTAATTGTGTCCAAAATATCTTTTGATCTTGATTGACACTAGACATATCCTTTAGTAGAAAACTTGGTCTAGAATATTTGTCTGAGGCAGTCTAGACGACATTGTCTTTAGTGGACATTCTTCAAATTTACTAAGTTTCATCTATTATTGACTTTGATCTTCATGAGCTCATATTTCTCTAGTTTCATCTAAAGTTATTTTCAAATGTTTTGTGTCATTATTTCTCTTTTAAGCATCTACGTTTTCTTCCTTTATAGATATGTTGCCATGGATCTTTGTCTCTGATGAAATCTACATTTTGTAATATCTACTTTGACTAAAGTTAATTTCCTAAAATATGGTTTATACTTCTTACTACAATATGAGGAAATATAACTATCAGTACCTTAGACTTTCACTTATGTGTTTTTGCTCATCATCAAAACTTAGGTAGTTAATTATGTTCATCATCAAAATCAAGCCTAGTAGAGAGGTTAGGTTCAACACTAACATCAATTACTATAACACATTGGGATATTTACTATTCCCATTCATTCATATATTCACTTAAATGCAATAGAAACAAGATTATGGGACATAAACTATTCCTGATAATCCATATATCATATACATATATCACAAAACAAAGATTCATGGGATATTCGATATCCCCTCCCATTCACACATGCCCGTTGTAATGCCCCGCACCCCCACCCTATGCATTTTGACCATGCCACACTAGGGCCAATGTGGAAAGCTACCATTTCTCTTTTCTTAAGGGAAATCTACCCATAATTTCACAATTTCCCTATTTCTAAGGAAAATATCCTTCTTAAAATACTGCAAAGTCTGCCCTAAAATATAAGCATTTATATCTAATATTTATGTATTGAATCAAATAAAGTTTACATTTCTATAATTAACAAAAATCATTTATAACCATAACAATCCTCACAATTTATAACCACATCCATACTCACAGCTTTGCCCAAGATCGGAACCGCATCATGATAACAATGCATTACCCTGGATTAATATAAATCTATTCACATTATCATACATAAATGATTTACTATGACATGCAATTACAATTCATTTACATCATTTATAATTTAATGCAATTTTATAATCTCATAATCAATTTACAATTACAATTTTCAATGGGATTCCAATCCCAATATTTTACCATACAATCAAATAACTTCTACTTTTGCTTACTAGTCCTAATCTTCACTTGGAAGTTTTCACCTGGCCTGTCAGCTAAAAATTTAATATAAGAAAGTGTGTGTCTAGGCAACTCAGTAAGTAGGCAAGAATATAAAACAATAATAAATCAACAATCACATGTTCTCATCCAAAACATGAATACAAACTATTACAGCATGAATATACATCCAGGAGGCTCCAATCCTCCTCAATTCACCACAATGCTCTATGCCCTTTAGGCATATAGAATTATATCATATACATGCCCTCCAAGCACCTCACATCAACTCACCTTTCAGCCACTCTAGGCTCATCATACCATACTAGGTATCAAGCAGACACCATACACATTAGACTATGTCATACAGGCATGACCCCATAACTGTGCCATTCGGGCACTCCAAACCACTCACAAAATGCTTCTCATTCCATTTATATATACATTTATAGATTATATAATTGAAAATAGACTTACGGGATAAACTCTATCCCCATCTATCCATACAAACATCACTTTAAATACAATCAGAGAATATACACTATTCCCTATCAATCCACCATTCATAACCTTATGCATATCAATGTTCACAACCATATACATATATATATGAAATAACCATTCACGCATTCGTCATACCCAACAAAAATTAATCTTAAACAAGCATGTGATATCTACAATCCCTCATCCAAAACACACATGCTTGGAACAAATATGGGATACCCACTATCCCTATCCATTCATTCGAATCAATAGGGTGTGCCTCCTTACCTTAGGCCTTTAGCTCCAAACTACGTTTCTCAAGCTCTTTACCATTTCATCCTTCTTAGATCATCCTTTGTAGGGCAACAATCCCATTTCCTTAACCATTTGAAATCATGTACTCAATACATCATATTAATATTTATTTCATAGCTAGTCTCGGGCTATGATCATTAAATATGTGATAAACACTAATCAAATTAGCTTTCCCCACAATTATCATAAGAAACCTACTTTTTTTGACATATTTATCTGATATCATACATGATTAATATTTAAACAACATGTAAACAAGCTTTTAATTTATTCAATTCATGGCTTACATAGCCTATACACAAAAATCCTCTTTCAACCCTAACTAGGGCATAATCATAAATCAAATTTTGCTAGTCCAAATCACTCCATACTAGTTCTAAAACATTCTAATCATGCCATTGATTATTTAATCCATGACTAATTCCATAAAAATTAAGAAATCCCCAAATTCAAATATATATGAAAATCGCAATTTAGCGAAATCCAAAATTTCTCATGCCAAATCACAATAATCACTCTACTAACTCATTTACCCCATGAATTTATAATCATATACATTAACTTAATTCGCAAAAATCCATTATTCTTAAAACCCTAAAAATCAAATATATGGAATTCGGTTGAGAGATTGAGCTTACTTTTGCTTTCAAGCATAGCCGTCCTCCCCAAACGAAGGATCAAGCTCCCAACTCCACATTGCTCCTTCCATTTGGTAGAAATTTGATATTTCTTCCATTTTCTTCCATTTTCCATGGTTCAAATGGGTGAAAATTGAGTTTAACTAAAAGTTTAGTAGTTTATCTAGCTAGGCAAAATGATTTCCTAGCTAAAATGGCTAGAAATCATGTATAACAGGGCTAGCACAAATGGAAGGAAAAAAGGGACGGACCAAAAAAAATAGAATGCTGGAAAAATGGTCGTTTTGTTTTCTCACATTTAATGCTAACCGGCACCGCTGGCTCCAGATTTGGTGCTGTGGTGCCAAGGCTCTGCCGCTAGCACTGCAACGCCCATTTTGGCGCCGCTGATGCTAATTTGCTGGCTCGCCTTATTTTCTTAAATTTTCTCCATTTTTCAACTTTTCTTTTCCCATTCTTCTTCCATTATTTATTCCACATAAAAGATAACATAATTGCACAAAAATTTACCTTAATTAACTTGTATGCATGTCACACAATCATGCACATGAGATTTTAATTGGCACAATTTCATAAAATTTTCATGCACTTAATACATAGTTGAATCATTTCACTGAAAAATAACACTTCTCCATTAGTCAACACATAATTACCAAAATTTTAACACCCTGGGTGTTACACCTATATATAAATAAATACATTCAATAGGATAATTGTGATCCCCATTCAAGAAAATAGTCAATTTGGAAATAGAGCCTACATACTTCAATGGACGATAATGTCATGCTTCCTTCAAAACTCCTAACTTAGCTTTCCATAGCACTGTTCACTTGGCCCTACACATGTAACATGTATTCTAGTTCCATTCACACATATTATGTATCTTATTATTCATTTATACCTCTCAAATATATATATTAGTTGGGAATTAGCACCCATTTCCACTTCAGACCACGTTTGGGTGAAAGTTGGGGGTCTTTCACTTAAATCATTCTTACAAGGTTTCTTATTATAATAACCCATTTTGGACTCCTTTATCATTCATAAACATCATTTAATTTATCCTTTTATGTCACCCAACATAATTTTTAATAGCCACATAAGGGTTGCTATGGAATCATGTATCCATCCACACCTTGTTTCCTGCTAAGGCATATTCTCAACCTCTTAGATTCCCATCATGATACTCTTCACATTTAGTATGTGTAACATCCAAATAACTTTATTCCCTGATTAATTTCATTCCAAAACAAGTTATTTTTATCTCCTTTTATTATGATTTTAGGGTTGTACTCAAATCTTTCACACTTACTTTAAAGTTCATATGGGCATTTTAGCAAACAGTTCATATGCATCATTTAACCATAATATCGGAGAAAAGCGTCTCAAAGGGATTTCATTTATAATAACCTAAACTCAGTTTATAATCAAATTAACATTTAATTTAAGCATAAAATAAATCCATTAGGCCTCTAATGCAACCAATTCATTGTTTAAACATTCTACTTACAAAATCCCCTGTTAATAGTTCATTAGATTTCTATCTTGCCACATAATTAGATTCCTCATACTTGATCTATCCTCAAAATGTTGCAATCATCTAATTAAGTTTTTCCCCCATGAAACCTTTAATAAATTCATATCAAATTCCCCCTCAAATCACTATTCATGATTTACTTTATATCCTAACAAAGCAAAAATCATAAAATTGGTTGGGGAAGAGAGGTTTCCTTTCACTTTCATGCATAGCCGCCTTGTCAAAACAAGAATCCAAGCTCAATATTTAAGAATCCACCACAATTCGTAGTAAACCTACTCTCTCCTTCTTCTTTCATCGTCTAAACCAAGAAAGCTTAGGCTTGGATGCAAGAGTGATGGGTTTTAACTCCTAAACAAGATCAATCCCTAGGTAAAATGGCATGAAAAAGGGATGGAGAACATGGGGTTAGGGTGTTGGGAAGGAGAGGAATGGAATAGGGTAAAATGGGGAAAACCAGAAGAGGTTCCAGGTAAAAAATTCGGACCACCAACGTTTCATCGTCGCGATGCCCGATTCTTTGTCTGCCCAACCTATGCTCTTCATGTTTCGGCATTGTGGCCTCCAATCTGGCATCACCGCCTCAACCTTGCTGGCTCGATTTCACTCCCCTTTTAGCATTATTTCTCCTCTATTTTAATTCCTTGTTTCTCCTAGCTTTCACCATAATATTTTCCACATAATTCTGGTAATAAAACACACAACTAATCCCCTCAAATTAATCAAACTAATTTCACTAGCTCAGCACATACCTAAGATTTCACATAAATCTCTACACACTTAATACTATCAAGTACTTGTTATCCCAAATTAATTATTTCAGAATTTTTTTCAAAATTTTCTCACTTTTTAATACCCTAGGTGTTATAGTAAGTTATGATGATTTTTTGTTTGATTTGCAATAGGAACATATTTCACTTCTTAGAGAGTAAAAAATGATAACTAAAAAATATCCAAAACTAAAAAAGGAATTTCAAAACCAATTAGATGAAAGAATTTTCCTTGGCTATTCGATGTTGATCCATACCTATTTGCATATGATTTTAATGATAATAAAACTTGTATTAGACTTGCTTTATGCTAATGATGTTGTTTACATTAGAGAGATTGGAATAGAGATATACATGCTTGGAATGTATGTATTTTTGGTTCATTACTTGTGCAAGCATATACATGTTTGATATGAGTTCAAATGTTTTACAAAAATAAGTAATTATTTTGATCCATGTTACTTTTATTTGTTGTATCATATTGTGATGTGTTGGATCATATGTATCTTTGCAATGATGAAAACATAAGTTTCAAAGAGATCATTTTTATGTAGAGAAAGAATATATGTTTAAATATGTTTTGTCTACAAAAATTGAAAATTATGATTCAAACATGATATCCATGCTTCTTAACCTGTGCATATCATATATGGATGTATGTACTTTGATTTATAATGAAAAATATCAAACTTTCAAAAGTGGCAAAGTGCGACCGTAACCTTTTGGCGTAGGCATTTGTTGATATTGCCTGCCAAGTTAAAATAGAAGCTAGTGCAAAGATCATTATAAAGCAACAGGGCATACTACTTGGCAAGTTCCCTGCTGCATGTGCCTATTGATTGGCACACACGCATTTGGCTAAGCCACCTATGGATGGACAACAAGGATGGTTTGGGAGTTTTGTAGGAATCAGACTGCAACTACTTGGACATGATGCCTACCATATCACCTGGTGCATAGCCAAATTGCCTAGCCATCTATGGTATCACCTGCCAACATCCAACAATCAAAATTTTGAATGTTGCAAAGCCAAGACTTTTGCCCTACTTCTTCCAATGGTTAAGATTTTAAGAGATCTTTTTATGGAGAAACTCAAGGATGTTTCAAGAGTTAGAAAAGTTTGAAAGAAGCAAGTGATTGAGCTTTAATCTTCATCAAACAATTTGCAATACTAAGGATAAGAGCTTAAACTTCCACACACACTCACAAAAGATCTTTCAATATCTAATTTTCATTCAAGGCCTACTTCTTCACAACAACAAGAACACCATCTCAAGTCTTACCCATCTCGATAAGAAGCTTGAGAGTTATAAGTGCCAAAGACAACTCAAATACAAGAAACCCTTTCAAGTTTCCAAGTGCATTCACTCCAACATGATGTCAAGATCAAGCAGCTTCAATAGTACATCAATATCACTTTAAGGGAGTTTGAATTCACTATAATATGCTTTGCTGTTATATCTTTTATTTTTATTTGAGCTTTAACTGTGTGTACACATATACTTAGTAAGAAGCATTTCTCTATACACATTTACTTTAAAGTTTCTAGTTAGCTCTAGATAACCAGATTTGGAGAGTTGTTGGCTTAAATGAGGATGATGAGAGCACTAAGCAAGTAAACATCAAGGCTAAAAATGCCCTACAGCATGCTCTCTACTCCACCATCTGCAAACATGTTAACATGTGAAAGTGCAAGAGATATATTTGTTGGTTTCCTAAGTATGGCTTAACCCAAGAGGGGAGGGGTGAATTGGGTATATAAAAAATCATTGCTTTACCCCTGTTAGACAATTTCCCTCTTTTCGTGCTTATGTGTGGTATGATGTAAAGTGAATGATAAACTGTAAAGTGCATGAAGGATAAAGCAAGTAAACAAATACACATAAATAATATCATTTTTATAGTGATTCAGTAACCTTGTCCCTACATCCACTCTTCCAAGAATACACACTCATTGTGTCTTGGATTCCATTATACCCCGTATAATGGAAATACAATAGTGTCTCTGACATTTTTCTAGATTCCAACTCTAGGGGGCGTAAACAATTGTCCCCAACACTCTTATAGATTATTGCTCTAGGGGGCATGAATAAGTATCCTTGACACTCTTCTAGATTCCAGCTCTAGGGTGCATAAACTAGTGTCCCCAACACTCTTCTAGATTCTAGCTCTAGGGGGCATAACGCTGGTTTCATGAGCACACCAGAAACTCTAACTTTATAGGTATTTTGTGTACATGAATATGCCTCTGATTAGGTTGATAAGTACACTCAATTTAAGCACTAATAAAATGATAACACATCAAGAACATTATAGTGATTTCAAACTCCCTTGATGTGGTGATGATGTGGCATGGAAGCTCTTTGATCTTAGCAGCTCTTAGAGTGAAAACACATGGGGGACTTGAAGGGGTTTCTTGTTGGTTGATTCGCCTTTGTTACTTAGAACCCTCAAGCTCCTAGATGATCTTTGGGAAGACTTGATCTTTGAGTAACTCTTTGTAACACACAAGATCTCCCTTAGATATATCGAAGAATTAGGCCTTGAATGGATAATCAAAATGAAGCTCTTGAATGATATTTGAAGGTTAAGCCTCTTGGCCTAGGGATACAAAGATTTTTGGAAGGTGTTAGGTTCAATTTCGTTTTCTTCTTCGACTCGTTCCCTTCTAAAAACGTCCCAGCATATCTCTTTAAATAACTTTTCTCAAGAGATTGACCATTAGAGAAGATGGTTTTCATTCAATGTAGAGAATAGAGGTAGATGAGCAGCATTAATGTAAAAGACTATTCTAATCGGTGTATTTTGAATCCTCTGACTTCTGCTTAATCCTCGTATGATGGAATGCCTGTAGTGCAAACCTTGGAGAAGATAATTTCTAGTTTCTCAACAAGCTCTGGTCGAGGTAGTACTGCAATGGTTGCTTCTTTTATCAATATGGAAAGATCATTATTAATGTTGGGCAAAGACCAATGATTTACTCTGATCATTGCTTATCTTTTACTTATGGTAGATGAAGTATCTGTCCAACTATCCATAAGACAAAGTTCCTTCGTCTTTATCTTTTGTACATGGTAGATGAATCATCCTTTCTATTACTGCCAGACGAATCAATCTTTCAAGCTATTTATCATGTGATTTGTTTGTTGCTCTTAGAGGCATTGATGTTTTGTTGCTTTAGCGCTTTGTCTATTGGGTTTGTCTGTTTTAAGTAGCAAACAAAATGTTGGATCGTAGATGGGTTTTCTTCATGCCTTCGTCTGATGAAATATTTCTCCACTTTGTTTTTTATTAACAGATGATCACTGACAAATTCTTTACTTTGCTAGATGGTCATTTCTTCTTCCGCTTTATCTATTGACAATAGACGATCATTGGCTCACTTGTGATAGACGAAGTCTCTGCGTTGCCATATAATTCTTGCTTCTTCGTTTTGTCTGTTGATGGCAGATGAAGTTTTTGTTCTGTTGGAAGATCTTCACTCCTTTCACCTTTGTCTGTTCTCATCAGATGACCATTGGCTCAACTGTAGCTTGCTTATAATAGACGAAGTCTATTGCATGCATACTATCTTACATCTGTCAGATATAATCTTCTACTTTGATAGATAAATAGAAACAGCCGAGTCTTTTTCATTTATGCTTTTTTTGTTACAACACTTTGTCTTTTGCTTCTTTACCTGCCCAAGCCTTGATGCCATGGAATATATTTTTTGTGCTCATTTTTCTTAAGTCCTACAACTTGACAATTTCTATACTTTTTCCACATTGTTAGCTTGGTATTTTTCATTATAAATTACAATATAATCTGCATAAGTTGTAAAGCATGTATATGTAATCATGATTTTGTATTTATACACTCATTTAAGCACAATTTCTTTTTCATGTAAAGAAAAGAATATCTTCTATGAAGCACACTTATCAAATTATTTTTATCCCTATATGATTTTCACAAGTTGTAGAACATGGATAAATGACATATTATATTTTTCAATTAAAGTTTAAAGTGGGAACTTCATAAAGCACATGATATATCTATGATCCAACATATAATAAACAAGGTTAATGCACTATGGATCATAATGAAATTTTCATTCTCTAGAAAAAAATATGTAATATGCATGCATTTAAAATATTGCAATAATGATTTTTCATGCCAAGCAAATTTCTCTTCATTTCGGCTTCCAAGACTAAAATCATCATTAGCATAAATCAAGTCTTAAGACAAGTTTTGTTGTCATCAAAATAATACAATAATTTCAACAATATTGGATAGGTTAAAGGCAATATCTGAGGGGCATATTGTTTTGTGCTCAAAAGATACTAATTTTTCTATTGAGATTGATCTAAGTGTAGAAAGAAAAGTAGAAGAAAATGAGGAGCAACCTCCTAAAGATGAAGAAGAAAAGAAAAATGATCAATCTATGGAAGTAGAAGAATTGTAGATCAAAGAACTAACATAGATTAAGGGGGAGGAAACTCAAGAAGAGATTGAGATTCAAGAGGAAATTGTTGAGCCTCAAATTTGAACTAAAGAACAAAAGGTTGAAGCAATTGAAGAATCCTCTTAGGTTAAGGAGGAACAACCTAAAGAAGGAGAAGATGATAAAGAAGGACTTCTAATTGAAAGAAATAATTTAAAACAAATGAAAAAGAAGTGATATGAGAAGGAAGAAAGAAAAAGGAAAAGGAAGGAAATGGTGAAAGAGAAAAAGAAGAAAAATAAGAATCTATCCTTCAAAAGTATGTGTAATCCCTTCCCAGCAAGGAGCATTGAACTGAAGAGAAAAGATGAAGAAAGTAATTTTGATCAAGCTCCATCAGAAGACAAATGGTTCCTAGACACTAAATGAACAAGTCAATATTCACAGGAACCAAAGGTCAAGGAAGCAAGGTAAGTGTAGGTATTGCAACCTAAACCCAAACCCCCTTATATTCTTTTATTGTCCATATTTAGTACACATATCCATTTGTTTCAAATAAAGCTTCACTTGTACATGAATAGGACTTTAGAGTTTAGCTTAGACCATAGGAACTTATGGAAAACACATTCTTGTTACAAAACTAAAACAAGGAAGAGAATTCCAGAAACCATTAGGAATAGGGAAGCAATGTATGTTTAAATATCCATCATATTTAAGGATAAATATCTGAAAGAGGCATATAATTTATTTGAAACCTTAAAGCACTATACAATCATGAGAAAATATAAAAATGAATAATTATGATTAGTTTAATTGAAAGACTTATACTTGATTCATGAAAATGAGTTATCTAGCATATTAACATTTAAAGCTTTCAAAAAAAATCAACTCTTGTCTTCATAATGTAATTCATAAATATGCTAGTTCAAAAAATTCTATCCTAGCTATGATTAAAGTAGAGTGCTTATCTTAGTCTATAGCTAAGATCTGCATTATAGATGAAAATTAATAAAAACTTAGACAAAGAAAACTTTCATGTAAGAAGCAAACAAACCAAGTTGTAAATGATGATGATGAGCATATTATCTTACTGAGAAGTCTAGATTTTCTAAAGCATACTACTTTGTGCTAAGAAGAAATTGCACTGATTAAATTGCATTATAAAGTTCATATCTGTTTGAATCTACTAATAAAGATAAAGTGCAAGAATTATCTAAATGTATGCAATTTATACATGCTGAAGAAATCCACCAAAGTCAAAGATCAAAACAACATCATCTAGAAATTCAATTTGTCTGAAAAACATGTTTTGGACAATATGCAACAATAATGAAAATTTCAGACAAAGAAAACAATTTCAGAGGGAATGCAAAGTCATGCTAACAAGCTCCATCCTAAATTTTATTTTGGATAGCCCAAAGCAACTTGATTCACATTCACTAACTTTATATCATTACCATGGCCAATTTTCTCATCCATTCATTCCAATCTGAACATATTTTTGCAATTATATTGTTAACAACAAATCAATCTCTTTAAACTATCTACATTATTTACACTTTGACCATGGATTCACATTTATCATTATCATCACATCATTTCTATTCAAATATCACATGGCTTGCCACTGAGATACATCCAAACATCACTTGGGTGTCATGTCATTTTTGGATCACAGGTGTACCTCATGTCCATAATCCTAAATGTCATAACATTTACATGGCCCTCCAGGCATATCAACACCCCCTGGGTGCCATATCATATCGTAACCATGCCATCCAGGTAGGGCGACACCCCATGGATGCCTATCATATTAGTGCCATCTAGGCATATCATTTTGCATCTATGCTATCCACACCATATTCGTGTCTGCAAGGGCATAATGCCAACAAAGACATATTCATACCACTTTTGTACCTACAAGGGCATAATGCCACCAAAGGTATATCCATATCACTTGCACGCCGACAAGGACATATCCACATTATTTGTAAGCCAACAAGGGCATCCATACCATTTTTATACTGATAAGGGCATATCCAAAGAAGTAATATGCTGGCAAGGGCATATCCATACCATTTTCACGCCAATAAAGGCTCATTCACACTATTTTATAAAAGTCACCATTACTACTCACATCCTTACCTACATCCATCGAAACATCTCCCATCTCACATGCTACCATGACATACCACCTAACTCAATCCTATCCATCATGTCCATTATGTTTCATGACTCATGATAGCATGCCATGCAATGCATGATCAATAGCATTTCAATTCAACAACTAGCTAAAGACAATCATTTAAAGCCTACATCATTTCAATCCACAATGCAATACAACGAATCTCATTTAACAAAGTCATTCACCATAGATACATAGAAATAAACAATTTTATCATTCTAAAACACAATGCAACTCAATCACATCTTTCATCCAATTCATGATGATGCAATATAGTCCACATATTCAAGATATAATATAGATTTCTATTTAGTCTCACACACCAATATATGTGGTACACATGCCTGAAAGGAACAGTCCTTTTTTGTGCAGACATCATGATAACATCATCATATCAAATCACAAATATCATGCTTTGATTCATAGTATTTTAAGTTTCATGACAATGCAATATATATATATATATGTATATCCCATACCCCTAATGCCTACAACCACATTACTAGACTAATATTTACCAAACTTAACCACATTCTTCCAATCATATAGTCATTAGCATGTCATAATGACTAAGATACATTGGTCATCAACATATTTACGATCAAGATCACTAAGAATAACAACACAACTTTCTGGAGCTTTAAACTATGAGTAGAAATTCCCTTGCATTAGTCTCTTAAAAGTCTTAGGTTAATACTCTCCCATATTCCCATGGGTTAATTAACTTATCTAAATCATGTCATTTTTTATCTCCTTCCAATAACTATTGCCATCACGGGTTTAGGACTCATCACATATCTTACCGTCCTAGTATTAGAGAAACATAGCTCTAATACCATTCTGTCACACCCCGCCTAGGGGCCTATGCATTTTATCATTTTCCTATAATTCACCCATTTTCAAGGGTAATATTTTGCCAAAAATCTAGTAGAGTTTCTTCCAAGTTATATGGATCTAACTAGTATATTCAATAATGATATAACATCATAATTTCCATAATTATAAAGTAATGTCATAAATTCCAAAACACACACATATGCTCATAAAACATACCCACAGCTACCCAAAAATGTAGTCACACTATGATGGCAATAGGCATAATGAGAAGCATCTAAATCCATTCCTAATATCATATATCTTTATTACTATGACATGCCAATACATCTCATTATACTTTATGTGAAATCTTTCAAATAAAATTATATATACACATATCGGATTTCAATCCCAATCTCTCATACCAAAAAGAAATATCTTCAAATCCTTGTTTGCATGACCCAAACCACATTTGGGCTCCATAACTTGACCTTTCAACTAAAAAATATAATAAGAAGGTATGAGTCCAACCAAACATAATAAGTAGGCTAAATATAAAATAATTGTAAAATAGTAGCATGTTCACAATCAGAACACGAATAACTACATAATAATGCAATCTTGCGAATATACTCATTAGGCTCAAGTCTTCATCATCCCAATGTACATGATATGCCATTCTATCATATTACATTTCTCAAATTGAACATAGTATATTAGTTTTGGATTACTCCTATACTCTTATACTTCATATCATAATAGTGCCATGCAAGCACTTCATATCATAACTGTGTCATTCGAGCACAACATAGATCATAATTATGTCATATTGGTGAAAATAATTCATGCAAATGTTATATTAAGGAAACTCAGTAAACATAGCTATGCATATCATTATGGAATATTTCTCATTCCATCAACATATACAATTACATCATGTAGCAAACAACCTGCTCTTGGGATATTCATAATCCTCATTCATACACACCTCAAGCAATATTCACTATTTTTTCATCCACGAATTCATTTACATTTAAGTTACATACTAATATCAATTACTACAACACATTGGGATATTTACGATCCTCATTCATTCATACATTCACTTACATGTAATAGAAACAAGATTATGGGACATAAACTATTCCCAACAATCCATATATCATATGCATATATCACAAAACAAAGATTCATGGGATATGCGATATCCCCACCCATTCACACATGTCTATATACAAATAAATACATTCAATGAGATGATTGCTATCCCCATTCAACTAAACATTCAATCTGAAAATAGAGCCTCCTTACTTCAATCGATGATAATGTCCTACTTTCTTCAAGACTCCTGGCTCAGCTTTCCATAGCACTGCTCACTTTGCTCTACACATGTAACATATATTCTAGTTCAATTCACACACATATTATGTATCTTATTATTCATTTATACCTCTCAAACATATATTTAAGTTGGGAATTAGCACCCATATCCATGTGAGACCTCATTTGGGTCAAAGTTAGGGTTCTTTCACTTAAATCATTCTTTCAAGGTTTCTTACTATAGTCATTCTTTCAAGGTTTCTTATTATAATACCCCTTTTTCAATTCCTTTATTGTTCATAAACATTATTTCATTTATCCTTTTATGTCACTCAACATAATTTTCAATGGAAACATAAGGGCTACTATGGAATCATGTATCCACCATCCACTCCAAGTTTCTTGCTAAGGCATATTCTCTACATCTTAAATTCCCATTGTGATACTCTTCACATTTAGTATGTATAACATCCAAGTATCTTTATTCCCTAATTAATTTCATTCCAAAACAAGTTAGTCTTTTATCTCCTTTTATTATGGTTTAGGGTTGTACTTAAACCCTTCACACTTACTTTATTGTTCATATGGACATTTCATCAAACAGTTCATATATATCATTTATACCATAATATCTTAGAATAGTGACTTAAAGGAATTTCATTTCTAGTAACATATACCCATTGTATAATCAAATTAACATTTAATTTAACCATAAAATAAATCCATTAGGCTTCTAATCCAACCAATTATTTAAACACTCTACTTACAAAATCCCTTATTAATAATTCATTAGGTTTCTATCTAACCACATAATCAGTTTCCTCATACCTAATCTATCCTCAAAATGTTGCAATCATCTAATTAAGTATTTCACCCATGAAACATTAATAAATTCAAATCAAATTCTCCCTCAACTATTCAAGATTTAATTCAAACCCTAATAGAGCAAAAATCATAAGATTGGTTGTAGAAGAGAGGTTTACCTTCAAAACAAGAATCTAAGCTCAATCTTTAAGAATCCATCAGTAGTAAACTAGCTCTCTCCTTCTTCTTTCACTGTCTAAACCAAGAAAGCTTAGGCTTGGATGCAAGAGTGATGGGTTTTCACTCCTCAACAAGATCAATCCCTAGCTAAAATAGCACGAAGAAGGGGTAGAGAACATGGGGTTTGGGCATGGGGAAGGAGAGGAATGGAACGGGGTTTAATGGGCAAAAACAAAATAGGTTACAAGTAAAAAATTCAGACCACATATGTTTCATCATTGCTGATGCCGCAGCACTTGATTCGCGATCCCCCCAACCTACATTCTTCACATTTCGGCGTTGCGACCTCCAATTTGGCACCACAGTGCCAGCACTGCGTGCCTGATTTTGCTCCCCTTTTTGTTCTATTTCTCCTCTATTTTAATTCCTTGTTTCTCATAACTTTCACCATAATATTTTTCACATAATTATGGTATTAAAACACACAATTAATCCCCTCAAATGAATCAAACTAATTTCATTAGCTCACCACATACCTAAGATTTCACATAAATCTCTACACACTTAATACAATCAAGTACTTCTTATCCCAAATTAATCATTTCAAAAAAATTTTCAAAAATTTCCCACTTTTTAACACCCTAGTTGTTATAATAAGTTATGATGATTTTTATTTGATTTGCAATAGAAACATATTGCACTTCTTAAAGAGTAAAAAATGGTGACTGAAAAATATGCAAATCTAAAAAAGGAATTTTAAAACCAATCAAATGAAAGAATTTTCCTTGGCTATTCCATATTGATCCATACCTATCTTACATAAGATTTTAATCACAATAAAACTTTTTATTAGACTTGCTTTATGCTAACAATGTTGTTTGTATTAGAGAGCTTGGAATAGAGATGTACATGCTTAGAATGTATGTTTTTTCGATTCATTATTTGCGGAAGCATATACATGTATGACATGAGTTCAAATGTTTTACAAAAATAAGAAATTATTTTCATCCATGTTGCTTTTATTTGATGTATCATATTGTGATGTGTTGGATCATATGTATCTTTACAATGATGAAAACATGAGTTTCAAAGAGATCATTTTTATGTAAACAAAGAATATATGTTTAAAAGTGTTTCATCTAAAGAAATTGAAAAATATGATTCAAACACGATGTCCATGCTTCTTAACTTGTGCACATCATATGTGGATATCATGCGCCTACTGATATCGCTTACCAAATTCAGATAGTAGCCAAGCTGAAGTTTAGTCCAAAGCAATAGAGCATACTGCCTAGCAAGTTCTCTACCATTTGTGCCTATAGCATAACACATAGGTGCTTGGCCCAGCCGCCTATGGATGGACAACAAGGATGGTTAAGGAGTTTTGTAGGAATTAGACTACTTGAGCATACCACCTGCCATACTGCTTAGCACATAGCCAAATGGACCAACTGCTTGAGGTATTGCCTATCGATGTCCAGTGGTCAAAAATTCAAACGTTGCAAAGCCACTACTTATGCCCTACTTCTTCCAATGGTTAAGATTTTGAGAGATCTATTTAAGAAGAAGCTTAGGGATGTTTCAAGAGTTAGGAAGTTAGAAAGAAGCAAGTGACTGAAATTTAATCTTCATGAAACAACTTGCAATCCTAAGGCCAAGAGCTTAAACTTCCACACTCACAAAAGAGCTTTCAATATCCAATTTTAAATCAAGGCCAACTTCTTCACAACACAAGGGAAGAGCTTTTGCATCAACAAGAGCACCATATCAAGTCTTCCTTTATGCTTGAAAAGAAGCTTGAGAGTTCTAAGTGCCAAAGACAAATCAAATACAAGAAACCCTTTAAAGTTTCTAAGTGCATTCACTCCAAGAAGCTGTCAAGATAAAGAATCTTCAAGAGTATATTGATATCACTTCAAGAGAGTTTGAAATAATTGTAATATGATTTATTATTATATCTTTCATATTTATTTGAGCTTTAACTATGTGTATATATTTAGTAAGAGGCATTTCTCTATATATGTTTGCTTTTAGAGTTTCTGGATAGCTCTAGAAAACTAGATTGGAGAGTGGTTGGCTTAAATGAGGATGATGAGAGTGCTAGGCAAGTAAACATCAAGGGTAAAAATGCCTTGCAGCATGCTCTCTACTCCATCATTTGCAAACATGTCTTAACCTATAAAAGTGCAAGAGATTCATAGAAAAGGTTAAAGGCAATATCAGAGGGGCATATTGTTTTGTAGTCCAAAGATACTAATTTTTCTATTGAGATTTAACTCAGTGCATGAAACAAAATAGAAGAAAAGTTGGGGCAACCTCCCAAAAAAGAAGAAGAAAAGAAACATGATCAATCTGTGAAAGTAGAAGATGAAAGAACTGCCATAGATTAAGGGAGAGGAATCTCAAGAAGAGACTGAGATTCAAGAGGAAATTGTTGAGCCTCAAACTTAAACTAAAGAACAAAAGGTTGAAGCATAACTTCCTTATCCATTAATTCACTAATCAGCCACTAACTACAATTAGGTGATATTACTTCATCACATGATATCATTTGCATGACATTTAATTTACCAATAATACTAAAACAACAAAACATAATTCTTTGGCTTCGAGCAGGTGTCATTTCCCACATTCTGTTCATATGGTCATCAAATTTACTTTATTAAAAATGTTCCCAAACCACTATACTAAATTAAGCATCATGTTTCACCTACCACACCAAGTGAGTACAGTCTTTAACCAAGTGAACTTAGCTACAAATAAGTGGACAAAACCACAAATCAAGTAGATTCAACTATAAATAAAATAGTATCAAAATGCACAATTTTCATCCTCGACCAGGTGCCAATGCCCATAGGGCTCCAATCCTTGTCAAGGGGTGTACATTTGCATGAATTATACAAATATCACTATAAATGTCAAACATGCCAGAAATGCCAACAATCAAGATGAATGAGCCACTATGCGATCCCCAATATCATAAATGTGTATATGTCTACCCCAATATCACAATTGTGTATATGCTAAAAGGCCTCTAATGCCAAAATTGTAATGCATGTGCCACCATATTACCACCCTAGCAGCCATCACCCCGAGGGTGTTGAATCATTTACAAATAGGACAAGTCAGGTGGCCCCTTTTCAAATTGTGTTAGTCCAAAGAATCATAAAACAAAACAAGAGGAGTCATCTCCACAAACTCAAACCTCAATTATATATAAATTATGTTTTGGTAAGCATCCAAACCTCAAATCTATCTCAATTGTATTCTAAGGGGCATTCAAATCAAAATCTCAATCAAATAACCAAATGTCCAGATATTAATTACAAGGTCAAATATCCAAATCTCAATCAATAATCAAGCCTAGGACATAACCAAACCTAGGCATATCCAACCTCAAATTCTCAAACCATAATTAAACTTCATTACCTACAATTGATACTGATACAATAATCTAAACTTCACATAGATCAAATTTTCAATCCAAATCCTAGTATGCTTTATAAGTTTAAATCAAAACCCAATATAGTTTCATACACGGATTTCCATTACATTATTAGTAACTTGTCTCAAGGCAACATTAACAATCTTTCAATAATTCAAATATACAAAACTTTTCATCTATCAATTACCTTATCGATTATATTAATTCAATATTTAAACTTATAACATGAATTCTCTATCAATCATTCAAAGGGGACAAGTTTAAAATTTTATCAATCATATTGTCAATCAATACAACTAAATTCTACCATAATGAAATTCAATGTCAAACAATACAACCATGGCATACATATCCATCCATTCAAATCAACATATTCACAAACAAAGTTATTTAATCATATAGGCAAATATACCATCCATCACAACCAAATTCATCAAGGAACAAAAGAACATATATCTCAACAAAACAAATACATTAGCATAACAACATGATTACATTATCATACCAAGCCATATCTAATCAAAATAATCAGTTAAACAACTAAGTTCACACAACTATGTTAACCAAAAGAATCCCATGATTCCATCACAATTCAATTAAACAAATCAAACTGAATTCAATTTCTAAAACCTACTCACAAAACTTTGCAATCTCATCTTGTCATTTCACCTACACCATAAAACAAATATTTTATCATTCAAACAAGGTGCATATAAGCACTACCATATTTCCCAGCGTTATTTTAATCACAGTATACATTTATCATCAATATGCATATCTATTTCAATTGTACTTGTACTATCATAATACTTTCATAAGTATCTCATATTGGCCTTCACTACGCAATATTATACCAAATCACAAATACCATTCATATTCATTTCATAAATACATCATCCATTCATATGCATATCAATTTATCATTATCGTTTACCTACCTTTCTATTCCATACTCACACCTCCCATTTACCCAAAATCTAAAATTCTCCCATGGCCTCAATTCATAATCAATTTATCCTCAGGCATGTCAATTCCTATCTCTATTTGCCACCATGTTATAGGTTTTAGTATTCTCACATAGATGAGCCAAAGTTATCACATAGATAAGTCTCAAGCTCTAATACCATTCTATCACGCCGCCCTGCCTTCCAAGGCGCGACTTATCATTTTGTACTATATTTCACTAAAATTTGTCCACTTTTAGGATTGGGTACTCTGCCCAAAATTTGACAGAGCTTAAGCTGAATAGATGGGTGTAGCCTATATAATTATATATCACATAAATAAAACAACAATACAAATTCTAAATATAAACATCCACTATCCCACAGTTGCCTAAGATCAAGGTAAATCATGATGGCAATACACTTAAGGGGACTTTAATTGATTTAACAGTATCATAAATACTTTACTAGGACATGCCAATATTTCACTTTTACATCATTGGGATCTTTTGAATAACATATACAATCATAATTCCACAATTACAAATAAACTTTGCAATTCCTTCTCATTATACATGATTTATGATCATTTGAATACAAGGATTGAACATTTAAATTTCAAATACAAAGGAATTCCAACCCCACTAAAATAATACAACATTCTGTCAACAGGTACATTTACTTCTCAAATAATTTACTCTTCTATATTTTTTGTCATTGTAATCTTCCATGACTTAACCTCCCAACTAAAAAAAAATATAAACAAGGCTGAGTCTAAACAGACTTAGGAAGTAGATTGTATAACAAACAATAATGAATAAGAAACAATAATCAATAATAGGGATCCTTCAGGTATCCTTGTTTGCATTCCACACATATAAAATCCAATCCATAGCAAAATGAATATATAAACATATCTCATCTGAATCAAACATTTTGGAATTTCAAATTCCTAATTCACATATTTAAATTTAGGATATTCACAATCCTTAACATAATGAAGCATCAAATAAGCCCAGGGATAATCTATCCCTTTCAATCAAGCATACATTACATTTCATTTTGATGGGATGCTCAACATACCCCCTCATTTTTACAAATTCTCACACAAAATAGGGGATAATCACCATCTCTTCATTCCATTCATACATTCATATATCATAACATAACTCAGGAGATAATGACTATCTTCATTCAATCCAATAAACATACAAATACAATCTACTTAATTGACTGACGAATCATGTACATAATGTCACAAGCTCCACAGCTTCCCAACCATATGGAATTTTCCCTATACACACAAATAGGCCATTCATTTACAAAGGTAACTTTGCCTAATTCACATCAAATCAATAGAAAACAAATCCTAGCTACTATGATCAGTCCAATTACATGCCATAGCCATATTCATTTTGTATATGATAGTATCATTACTTAAACACCTTTAAAATAACTCAATTAAGTATTTCTTTCAACTAATTGATGACTTACATAGCCCATACACAATTTCCTTAGTTAACCCAAACTAGGTCATAATTGAATATCCATTTTCACAAGCTCAAATCACCCTATATAAATCCCTAAAGCATCATAACTTATGAACTACATATTTCTCCCATGGTTTACACAACAATCTAAATCCAATTCCTCATAAAAATCACTGTTCATGAATAATATGAAACCTAACAATGAAAATTCATGATTTTCAAACCCAATTCACTCCCAATTTATGGTAATTAACTCAATACTCATTTTCTCCATAATTACTCATATCATTTTCTTCTAAAATTACTTTTCAAAAAATTATATAAAACCCAAGTTTACATAAATATCAAATTTGGACAGGAAAGAGTATCTTACCATGGAATCCATACACTGCATCCTCCCATAAATATGCTTCCAAGCCCAAAGTTCCAAGTAGCACCATCCAATTGCACCAAACAGCATCTTCCCCAATCCATGAATCTAATAGTTAGATTTTATATCCTCATCAAGAAACAATGGATTCTCACTTAAAAGAGGAATCCCCTAGCTAAATCATGGTGGAATCATGCTAAAAGAGGTCTAGGGCATGATTTTGGAGCGTGGGAGAAGAAACGGAACAAAGAATAATGAAATGGAATGCATTTTGGTGCTTAAAACATCACATTTTTTTGGCACTCTGGCGCACCATCTGGCCTGTGTCATAACATTGAAAGACTGTGTCATGACATAGACTTCACTGACAGCCTAGTGTTGTGACATAGAAAACCTGTGTGGTGCGACATTGAATTCCTGTGTTGCGACATTAACTTGCTGCCCCAATGTACAGTTAGTAGTTTGAGCATAACTTTTACATACGATGTCCAAATGACCTAATTTTTAAGGTATTAGAAAGAAAAATTCAAGGGATAAAAATTTTATATTAAAGTCTTTCCAAATCAGCCCACAAACACGTAAAACGTTTCCATAAGGTTGTTTACCCATTCCATTCATTTTGTTATTTTTTAGTCATTTGGAACAACTTCAGCGTATTACTCATAACATCCACATATGACATTGGAATCAAGTAATTTTTCTTCCATTAGATAGATAATTTCATGATATACAACTTATATGTTGAACACATGTTCTAATTATTTCATTATCTAAGTCAAAAATCAATTACAATGATCCCCTTTTTCCAGATTCAACTTTTACACTTATGAAAGAACACCGTAGCTCCATTTAACATAAAACATTTCAAATCTACCAATAATCACTTCCCACACATCACATACATGAAATGAATTATGTTTATACCATTCACTACATCATTTGAGGTCAATTATCAAAAATCACCTATTCAGTTCATTTTACCAATCATTTTCTACTAAAGACAATTCCATAGGCCATTTTCATTCCAAATTGCATCCAATGCTCAAACCAATGTTCTACACACATTACAATACATATAATGTCCCTTACTAGCCATTGATATAGACCATCAGTAGGCTTTTTCCCAAATTGACCAAATTTGTTTTCTTCTTATACTCGTTATATAATTTAAATTTATGAAATTTATGAAATTCAAGCATCAAACTTTATTCATGTCCACATAAGAAATTTTTCAATAACCTCAAACATCATATCAGGCTATTCATATATGTCATAGACATGCTTTTGCTCAATTTAACTACTTAAGTTATTTTCTTCTCATTGACTTTATATAGCTCCAATAGTGAAATTTATCAAGTTCATATGAAAAACTTTACCCATTTCCACATGAGTATATTTCAAACACCACAGGTATTACAACAAGACACCCATTGGTATGTCACCTTATTAGTTAGTGTTTGGGGAATCATGTCTGTTGAGTTAGAATAGAAGGCTTATTGGGCTATCAAGAGTTTCAACATGAACATGGATGAAAGTGGAGAGCACAAGAAGTTACAGTTATAAGAGTTAGAGGAGATTCACAATGATGCTTATGAGATTGCAAGGATTTATAAGAAAAAGACAAAGACTTTTCATGACAAGATGATCTCTAGGAAGGATTTTAAGAAAGTTTTTTATACCATTCAAGACTTCATTTGTTCCTAGCTAAGTTATGTTCTCGTTGGAATGGACCTTTTATTGTCGCTAAGGTTTTTACTCATGGTGCAATTGAAATTCAAAGTTTGGCAACTTCCAAAGTTTTCCCAGTGAATGGTCATAGACTTAAGCCTTTCTATGAAGGATTATAAGTTGAAAATGTTGCAGAATTCGATCTTGAATAACCAATTTACATTGATTAAAGAAGGAAGCACTGAGTTGAGCCAACAACTATAAATAGAAGCACTATTTGGGAGGCAACCCAAGGGGAGTTTGTGTTTCTTTTCCTTAATCTTTCCTTAGTTATGCATTTTTGCTTTAGTTATATTTGCATCTTCTTTGCATTTGACCTTACATTGGGTACAATGTAAGTTTTATGTGTTGGGGAGGGGCTTTAGATGGAGGTTTAGGTTGTGTTTTTGTGTGTTTGGTTTTATCTTTGCTTTAATTTAAAAATAAAATAAAATAAAATATTTTTTAAGTGAGAGTCAGTTTTACCCTTTATTTTGGTGGTTTCTGATGATTTGAGGTTGAGGATGTCATGAGTAAGATTCAACTAAGCTTAAAAAATTTATAACATGATTGAATAAGTAATTTTTTAATTTGCAATTGCTCAGTTTAATTATTTTCCTTGAGAATGGTGATGAGTAAATTTTGTAAACAAAAGCTAGTGAGATTTTGAGCCTTTAAATTGACACATTCACATCAATCTCATTCTTTTTCTTCATGAGAGATATTCTTCCATGGATTTGTTTCTCTAGAACTTGCATTGATTCTCTTTTAGATCACATTGATACATGCATGCATGAACATGATCACATTGATACATGCATGCATGAACATGATTAAGGCCTTCTTTGTTTTGAACTACATGAGCTAAATAACCTACCCTGAAATTAATTTTTCCTCTTGTTAATCCCCTTTGAGCTTTATAGACTTTTGTTGTGAACCTATGTTACAAGCTTGAAACCTCAGAAAAATAATATCTTTACCCAAGCCATAAAGCTAGTGGAGCATGGGTTATCATTTGCTATGTATGGGTGTACAAGAAATAAAGTGTGGGGGTGTCAAAATTTATGGAATGATTATGATTAGTGAAATAGAATAAATTGTTGACCTTAAAATTGAAAAAAAATGTGTCAAAGTGAAAGAAAAAGAGAAGAAGAAAAAGAAAATATCAAAATTCCGAGGGAAGGGGTCTGTTTATACATTAAGTAGTCAAAGGTGAAAGATGCTAAAGAAAATAAGTGATTGTACATGTCTTATATATTTGAGCATGAGTTGATTTATTTGTGCTTCACTAGTTTCAATGCCTTTTGAGCTACATCTTCAAATATTTCTCACATTTACCCTAAATCCCATTACAACCAATAAAAAGTCCTTATGATTCATAATATGCATGTGATCCCAGTAATGGAGAATGAGAAAATATGCAAGCTTAGATTATTTTCATTGGAATGAATTTGAGAGGAACACATACCCTTCAAACGCATGAGAGTAAAGTGTTTATTTCTATGAGGGTTCTACTTATTTAGTTTAAACCATCTTCAAGAGAAAACGCTTACTGAATGATTACAAGTTATGTGCGAATGATTTGTTTATGATATATTATGAGTTTTGAAGAGTTTTGGTTATTCTTTGTTCATAATAATTGCAACCTTGATAATCTTTTTGGGAGAGTTAATTTGAGTTTTGCTCGAAGATAAGCAAAAGTTAAGTATGAGGGAATTTGATGAGAATACAAAATATGATATTTTATTTCCTTAATACTTAATATTTTATACTTATTTGACTCCTATATGCACTCATTATTCTTATGTTCTGATTTAGGAGACAATTGGAGTGGTTAAGTGCAAAAATAAGTCAATTGAAGGATTTTGGACAATTTCAGTATCACTCTGTATTTTGGGCATAATTCTCTCATCTGACCTCCGATTGAGATGATAAAAGATGTTCTAGAGACACAAGAAAAATTTCTACAACTTTCATGTTTGGAGTATGTAGAGATAAGGACTAAATAAATAGAAAAAATATAAAGAATGCAAAGTTTAGATGAAGTGTAGAGGAGAAGCAACAAGGAGCAAAGCACCGAAGGTAATAGACCGGCACTGCCTGTGCCCATATGATGCCACCGGCACCAACCCGCTTCACTCCACCACCGCACCAGACAACAAGGTGGTGCTGGCGGTACCCGACTCCGTTCCCACTTTTCAAATTTTTATGAAAATTGCATATTTTGCATATTTTTGACTTTGTATAAATAATAGTTTCTTAGGGACTTTTAGGGTTCTTTTGCTAGGGTTTGAGGAGGAATTTTTGGCAACTTTCGATAAAGAATCTTCTTCTTCTTCTCTATTTTCTATTTTATTTTCTTTGTGGATTCATGGCCTTGCATGGCTAAACTTTTATTCTTGGTTTAAGAAGACAGAAGCCTCAAAATCAATATACTATGAGGTCTAATTTGATTTAATTATTCAATTTATATTTTAAGTATTGAATATTCTTCTTTATTCATGATTATGATTGTTATGCTTAATTGCTAGGAGGCATACTGGTTTATTATTCATTTAATCTATTGTTAGATTAGATGTTAAATTCGTAATCATTTTGTAATAACCCTAAATTGAGGGGCCTACTTACTCATATTTTAGAGAAAGATCCTGTTAGAAATCTGGTAGAGTCTCCCCTAGAATATGAGGGTTTCTAAACTTGTACATATATTCAATCATCCATATACACCATACACATCCATAAATCCTCCTACATCCAGAGTCACATGGACCAACTAGTAGTCTTATGGAATGAAAATAACTCAGAATCAATAATTAATAAATACTAAGAATTTAAACTTCTCCTTAAATATCATTCACCAATAATAATTTCATAAATGACAAGTCACATAATGCATTATAATCTCTTTTCAATAAATAATCAAAGCTAAATACGAAATGCCACTCCATTGTCGCTAATTTCCATTTCGGGCACCAACCTCCAGTTGGGCTCCTCCAACATGCCTAATGTCTAAAACATGAGAAAAGAAAAGGAGTGAGTCTGGGCAAATTCGTTAAATAGGGAAAAATTACAAAACCTTGTAAATCATATATAAAGTTGCATAACCAATAAATGCTATTGCAATCATATTTCACTCAATCCAAGCATACTCATAAGAAATTAAATATACAACTGTAATGTACCCAGTGTCATAAAGTCCAACACTTACTATAGAATTATATGCTACATAGGCAATCTATTAGTCACATAGACCATCCATATGCCACACGGATAAACACCATAGCCATACAGGCAACACCATACTCCACACAAGCCCATCATGTATGTAATAAATACATCCACATGAAGTTCATTACCATATCATACTCACATATATCACATTACATGAACAAAAGTAACCTCAACAAGATAGGCAATAATCTATTCAAAACATCAAATGCATGTAGTAAATTAGAGTACAAAGCACATTCCATAAACACATCTCAAATCATTAACAAACAAAATAAATCACGGTGCCCATATGCCAAGATGATAATGTACTCAATCACACATAATTTATTAAGAAACCTACTTACCTCACTTGAAAACAATTTCAGAACCTTCAATTCGATCACTTCCTTCTAATTCAAGGTCCGATGGATCCTACAAATATTTCATGTATCCCTTTTGGCATTCACAAATAACTACATAAGCTCTAGTTCAATTACATGCATTTTAAGTGACATTCACCCATCTATACCATTGGATATTTAGGGTCTAAATCATCATTTTCCATATCCTATCATTTATTGCCTAATTAGGTAAACATGTAAACATTAAAAACAATTTCATTGCACCATTTCCAACTTGGTTTTTTTAAGGGTTTCAAAATTTCAGCTTAATCTTTTTTCAACCTATCAAATGATGGATTACAACCCATCCTTTCATATAAAAATTTATCAAACTTCAAGGGCCTTAACCTTGTTAGTTATACTAGCAATCGATTCAATTATTTAATTCAAATAAACCCATCTTATAGTTGTCACAAACCCTTCATATAGCTGTCCATTTTAAGTGTAGTTTACAACATGCATTCAACTTAACCCAAACACCTTAACTCATTACCATAACTATCCATTTTTCCATTCTACTTTTAATATTACAATTGAGATACTAAATACACTATTTTATTTCTCATTTAATGGCCAATTAAAGTCCAATCCATTTCCCCCAGTTCCACTTTTTTCTCATTGAAGAATTTCATTGAACACTTGATAGACATGTGTAATTTGCAACTTTTAGCATTATACAATCTGTTTAACCTTTCTTAACCCATCTATTTAACTTGCACCCTTTGTTAGCATTACAATTATACAATCTACTCATTCATTGCATATAGTCTCATGGTGACAATGTATCATACACTACTCTTACATAATACTAATTTAAAAATTTCAGCAATATGCATCAGAGCAAACCCATTTCTAATCATGCATATCATTAATATCATATAATTAACATGATAATAATAGCATAAACATGCCAATTATCATGCATATCATTTGAAAACAGCCCCAACATCAATATACATTATACAGCCCTTCACTTAGGCATTTTATCAAACAACTTAAAGGCATGATTTAGTAATAAACTTCCAATGACATTTAATCATTTTCTTACATAATTAACATCCTCAATTCATCATTAATTCAATAATTAAGTGACAAAGTCATTTCATATACCACAAATAGCCCATTCATGCTCCAACATGCCATCACACCCATTCATATTACTGTCCATTTGTGGGTAGCAGTATATGGCCAAAATCACGCCCAAATCACTTGTAATAAACTATTATTTATGATTAATCAATATCCCATGAAATTACCTATCAATCCCTAAGAAAATTAAACATTTTACAGCCCTAGATAGTCCCACCCTAACAGAACATTAACCTAGAAAATAGGTCATACGCAATTGAGTTGGGAAAAATGCAATACCTTCTAACCCACTTTGAAAACCACCAAAATCTTCAAGAATCCAAGACCACCAGTAGCAACATGAGGTAAATAGATTATTCTCCCTCCTTGAAATTGTCCAAGCTTGATGATTGGGTGGCTAGATGCATGGGGATGGATTTTATATTCGTTAGCACAATTTTTTGGCTTGAAAATCGGTGGGAGAAAAAAAATTATGGGCATGGGATGAAAGGGGGATGGCTGGTTTGGGGGTTGCAAGAAGAGGGAGGCATATTAGGTTTTGGAGTGATGGTGGATCTCCTTAAAAAAAAATTAAGTTGTGGTGTTAAACAGTGTATATCAGATCCATGCACATACATACTATTCTTTGCACTAAACCTTGCACAAAAAACTAATAATTGTTCATCATTGTTTCCCCAAACATGTATACACTAATTTCATGATTAATTATCATCAATTTACAATATCTAAGTGCATAATTACCTCAAAATTTCCATTAAATATCCAAATTCTACTAAATACACGTCATTATAACAAATTTCACTTGTCTCAAATATTTGGCACTTATGGGGATGATTCATCAATAATGGTAAACAAAAAAGTTGTAGCCTTTGTTGTGAATTTTCTAATAAATCAAAAATCGCTAAATTCTGATTTTCCATGAAAATGTTATAGCCGAAACACTACAACTATATCCAATCCAAGTAGCATCATTTTGTGTGACCCATGACTAAAAATATAAGCATAATTAGGAATTATGGTCAATATAAAAGTTGTATTCCTTAAAATTATCTCAATAATGTAAAAAAAATCACCCAATTATGAGTTCTTATGAAGAAGTTATGGTCAAAATACTAAAGTTATTCCAGAAGGGTGAAATTTCCAAAAATCATGTTTAATTTCCAATTATTAGGGCCACTAATTACCAAGAAATTTATCATAATTGAAAATTAAACTTACCAAAATTTGGTGTTATCACATGTTTGATCCCTCTAATTTGTGAAGCAACTAGGGTTTAATAATTTGTTGCTATTGTAGTTATTAAATCTTAGGAAGAATATTTGACTAAATTAAATGCAACCACTGGTGCTTGTGTTGTTTAGCTTCTCCAATCTCTATAAATCTTAATACTGCTATTAGATTAAATCTTTAGCACTAGTCTTGGGTCGTTTAGTGGTTAGAGTTAATTAGAATGTTGGTTTATTATTAACTGTGTTGAAGGAGAGATGGGAAAAATAATTCCAATTGTGAATATTTAAAGTATAAATTGATTTATAATTGCATTAATGATCAGTTACGAGATTCTGATGGTGGATGTTGACTTGAACCAAGATTTTCTTCTCTGATAGATTTCTTTTATAACACTTTCTTTATTACATTCAAAATCCCCCTTTCTTATTCACTTTGCATAAAATTATGCTAGATACTCCTCATGGGATCAACCCTTATTCACACTACTATAGGTAATTCAATTGTAGTAAGGTTCTAAATTTGGTTGCCTACGACAGCACACCACATTCCAACATTTTCACATTTCATTTTCTTGCCTCGATCTCCAAAAATTACTACAAATATTCTAAAATAAAAGGCCTTATCAAAAGTCTCAAACAAATCCATCATTTAAATACGTAAAAAAATTCCACACATCTACTATTTCTTTGCCATGACACCCAATTTCTTGCCCCTACCACTTGTCTATTCTTCACACTGGCATCGCGGCTCCCAATCCACTACCTGCTATTGAACCCTGTTTTATTCCCTTGCTTCCCAACCTCTTTTGCACATTTAGTTGCAAGGTTCAAACACCATATTTAAGCCTTAGTTTACTTCTTAAATTTACTTAATCTTGCATGTCATTTTTAGTAATAACTTTTACATATTGAATAATTCAATTATATATGTGATATCCACAACAAATTAGGCATAATGCAATGTCTAAAATCCTTAATGCAATGTCATAACTAGCTATGTCAAAATAACATGTTATACACAGCTGCCAAGATAAATACATGAAAACTCTATTTTCCCCATTTTCTATAATGGAGCAACAAAATGTGCATTATTCAAAATATGGCCAAAGCATAATGAAAACCATTCGTAATGAAAACCAAACTTGGTGCCTAGATTGCATGTTTATATTATTTCAACTATAATTACATAGAAACTGAAACATGCTTACAATTATGCAACCAACCATGACATCCTTAGGTTTAAGCTTAGTAATTACCAATCCTATTCAATGATTCTCTATCTTGTATGCAGAATGTACATCTCATTAGTATCTACATACAATTAAAGTCAATAAAACATCATTAACTTTAACCCTAGTTCAAGTTCATCAATTATCCTTTTCTAGGGTTTATTTAACCACTAATTTTAAACCTCGAGTAATAGGTAACTAAAGTATCATAACAAAGCCTAATTGCACCATGTCCTTCTTAGTGTCAATTCGTCGAATGGCCCATAGGCAACTTTCAGATTTCTCCTTTCTAGTCATAGGCAGTATATGGATCCGTCCCCAAATTAAATAACATTGGGTTTTAACATGAATCACATCCTGATTAATGATCATAACACCCAAATCATACTTCAATTCCCCTTTTTCCCATTTTCCAATCGAACTATACCCTTTTTCTTTACAAAATATCTTCCACAAGCTATAATTCAGAAAAATTACATGGCAAAAAATACTAATTAACAAAGGAAATAACTCACCTATTAGTTTCCTCTCATCAATCTCTGCAAACACTCACTATGGTGAAACTTCCCCAATTTCCTCCCTTGTTCACTGTTTAAATTCACCAATTTCAATGTTTTCCTAACTCCAGATAGTTGCAATACACTTCGCCGCTGATTCCCCCACTGAAATTCATTGACATTAGCTGTGTAAATGAATTTCTCAGGAGGGCTAGGATGTGAAAGGGTTTTAGAGCAATGAAATGAGGTAGTTGGGGCTAGTGGAGCAATTTAAGTTGCTCCATCAACAATGCTATAGTAGTGCACAGTAACATGTGCACATGGAACCTCTCCTACCATAATTTTTGCAACCTTTTCAACATAATTCTATCAAATAAACCATAATAGACCTATTATTAGTCATGCTCTTCATGATTCTATCAAATTAGATTGTAAATTTGTCCAATTTTTCATTGAACAGATATGCACTATTCATTTCCAACTAAAGAAATAATTTTATCCGTACCTCAAAATTTTAGGGTGTCGTAGCTTCCTCCCATAAATAAGATTTCAAGCTCCAAGCCCCAAGTAGCTCCCTCCAATCACTAGAAACTAGATTTTCTTCCTTTCTTCCTCACCCAAATGGCTAAAACTCAAGCTTAGATGCATGCTAGAGTGATTATCCACCTAGAGCTTCTTATTGTCTAGCAAAATGGAAAGGATTTAATCATGAACAGGGCTAGGGTAAGGGTTTGGGCATCAAAGAAGATAAAAATGGAATGGGAAAAAAGAACAAAATATATTCAATTTTAAAAATTTAGGTCACTAAACTTTCATCGCCGCCGATGTCGCGACACCTGTTTCTCAGGACATTGCCCCTGCTAATTTCTAAAGTGATGTCGCAGCATCAGATCTTGTTGCCTTCTACTTTGTTCTTTTTTCACTTTATGCCTTAATTTCTCTCATCTATTTTATCCCTCTTAAACAAGGATATACAAACACATAAAAATCATGCTAAATTAGAGAATCATGCCCTCAATTAACTAGAGATTATGCTATAAACCACTTTACTCCCACATACATTGAATCTTCTTTAAAGGTTACTTAAATTCATATGCAATTGATGTCCATATGCAACTTCAACACACTTTCCTCAATTCAAATCATCATTATAATCAAATAAGAAAATTTTTCCTCATTTTCAACACCCCGGGTGTTACAACCTTAAACTATAGCCAGTGAAGGTAATCCCTCTCCCCATTCAAATGTGAATGTTGAGAAAGAAGAAAATGTTGGAAGAAATGAAGAAGGGGAAACAACGTTTAACTTGAAATCACTACTAGCAGAAGTTGATGGAAGAAAAGTTCCCATTACCAAATTTGAACCACGTGTTCTACGTGTGTATTATTTTGGAAGTGAGGACAAGAAGTTTAAGTTTTATACTTCAATGCTTGGTAGATTGGTCCACATTTAGAAGAAGATAGACTTAAATTTCCTTGATAAGTGTATTTCTAACATTCGCTCTAAGTTAGACTATTAAGGATGGACTGAGTTGATGGAGTATGAGGCACCCATTTATCGAGAACTAATCCTCATATTCTATTTCAATTGGAAACCAATCGATTTGAGTCCATGGTAAAGGGAGTGGAGATAAGTTTTAGTACTCATATACTATCTCTTGAACAACATTTAGGAGAGATTCTAAGAGTGCCAGTAGAAAGAGATGAAGATAGGCTTAAGGAAGAAGAAATCTTCAACAATTTATAATCTAAGATAGTTTATACATTTGCTCACACATATATGAGGACAAAGGACATGACAACTAAGTTAAGAATTCTTAGGAAGATCTTAAAGAATTTGTTTATGCCTAAGCTTGGAGGAATAGAGCAGCTGATAGCAAATGAGGCTAGATTGGGGAAAATTTACACTTATCAAAGAGTTAGCCTCCCAAACTTAATCTTCACTGCATTTGGGTACATGCCACAAAGGATTGATCATGTTGTACCACATGGTGTATGTTTGACAAAAATCATTGAGCATTTTCATGTTTCAGGAGATGGAGAATCCTAACCACATATGTCCAAACTCAAAAAAAGACTAGGTAGGAGCTACTTTGTTGAAAAGAATGAGAATCAAATTTTCTGATTATGTGATAGAAATGAATGAAAGAATGAGAGAGATATGGAAGAAGATAATGAAAGTGAAGAAGAGGAAGGAGTACCCTCTCAAGGGGAGGAGAAGATGGAAGAAATGGAAGGAAGAGAAGAAAGAGTTGACATGGACAACCCTATTGCAGAAAGAAATTTCTCACCTCCTAGGGCTTCACTAGAAGTCACCATTCCCATGTCATTTGCATATGCATCTTTGTCATTAGAAGTGAAAGAATTAAGGATACAAGTAGGTGAATTAAGAAAAGAGCTAAAAGAAGAAGTAGGTGATTTGAGGAAAGAACAAGAAAGATTAGAAAAGAAGAGAGAGATTCTTCTTTCAGATTATGAGACTTCTCAATCTACACCTAGAGCTGATCCAAATTCATCCACCATCTCATCTAACAACACTCAAGATTCAGAACCAACCTCTACAATGGAGGAGTTCACATCTGCCCGGGCTGCCACTCAAAGGAAGCCTGCTTCACCTATGTCTTCTGCAGATCCTCATACCATTTAGAATGATTTCAGTTCTTCTAGTTGTACATTTTGGTGGGAAACAAAAATATTGATGAAAATGTTCTATATGTCTTGTATGTTTTTTGCGAACTTTATGAGAGAATGATGTAGTAAGGTTTATCATGTATTTTCTCTCTAAAATTTGATGTAAATCTATTAAATAGTATTGACATGATATAAATATGAGTTTCATCATATGAAATGTTTGTTTATGTGATATGATTTTGATGAATAAATATTTAATAGTTGTTTGCATGGTATCATAGTCCATATTTATCTGTTATGAATTTGATGAATTCTTAACAATTGTTTAAAGTTTTTCCATAGAAGCAATGTAATGTTTGAATATTGCCCATGACATGAATGTGTTCTTTCTATTGTTGCAAATCCATTCTATCTCATGATCAAGGTTGAGCCTGAATGTTTTTATCCTTTAAACATTAAGGGAGAAAAGTATTTGAGCATTTGAAGAAGAGTTGCTTAGAGAGTGAGTAAGGGGAGAATAGTTCTTGCTTTACATGTTTTTCCTTGATATAAAAAGGGGGAGAAAGACTTGAAGTTTAGAAAAAGGGGAGACATGCCCCGTTCATCTCACTGAATCCCCTTCTTCAATGCAACCTAGTTCACCTTTTGATGCTAATAAAAAGGAGGAGAAGAATTGAGGAAGACTTGTCAGTAAACAAAAATAGGGAGAAATATGTAGAAGACTTGTTTTGGAAAAAGAATAAAAGAATTGAGGAGATGATGTACAAGACTTCAAATTTTGACATATCCTCATGACTTGTTTTAATGTCAAAACATGTCAAACTCCATCAGTTTACAAATTCCAATTAGATAGGGGGAGTTCCAAAATTGGCTTATTAGCAAGTTCTTAAACATTACAATTATTCAAGTTTTGTGATCATCAAGAAAGGGGAATTGTTGATCCATACCTATATTGCATATGATTTTGATGACAACAAAACTTGTATTAAACTTGCTTTATGCTAATGATGTTGTTTGTATAAGAGATCTTGGAATAGAGATGTATATGCTTAGAATGTGTGTATATTTGGTTCATTATTTGTACAAGCATATGCATGTTTGATATGAGTTCAAATGTTTTATAAAAAGAAGAAATTGTTTTGAACCATGTTACTTTTATTTGATGTATCATATTGTAATGTGTTGGATCATATGTATTTTTAGAATGATGAAAACATGAGTTTCAAAGAGATCATTTTTATGTAAAGAAAGAATACATGCTTATACATGTTAAATCTAAAGGAATTGAAGAATATGATTCGAACATGATCTCCATGCTTCTTAACTTGTGCTTATCATATGTGGATGTATGTCCTTTGATTTACAATGAAAAATATCAAAGTTTCAAAAGTTGAAAAGTGTTAAAGGTCAAGTGCAGGACTGTAGCCACTTAACCCAGGTGCTTTGATGTCACCTGCCAAATTAAGACACAAGCTAGTTTGAAGTTCAGTACAAAGCAACAGAGCATACCGCCTAGCAAGTTCCCTGCAGCCTATGCCTATCATTTGGCATGTAGGCACTTGGCCCAACCACCTATAGATGAACAACAAGGATAGTTTGGGAGTTTTGCTAGAATAAGACTGCAACCACTTGGACATACCGCTTGCCATATCACCTAGCGCATAGCCAAATGGGTCAGCTGCCTACAATATCGCCTGCTGACATCTGACAGTCAAAAATTCAAACATTGCAAAGACACGACTTGGGCCCTACTTCTTCCAATGGTCAAGATTTTAAGAAATCTATTTAAGGATAAGCTTAGGGATGTTTCAAGAGTTAGAAAGTTTGAAAGAAGCAAGTCATTGAACTTTAATCTTCATCAAACAACTTGCAATTCAAAGGCTAAGAGCTTACTTCCACACTCACTAAAGAGCTTTAATTATCCAATTTTCATTCAAGGCATACTTCTTCATAACACAAGGGAAGAGCTTTTGCATCAATAAGAGCACCATCTAAAGTCTTCCCCGATGCTCGACAAGAAGCTTAAGGGTTCTAAGTGCCAAAGACAAATTAAATACAAGAAATCCTTTTAAGTTTCCCAATGCATTCACTCCAACAAGCTATCAAGATAAAGGAGCTTCAAGAGTACATCAACATCACTTCAAGGGAGTTTGAATTTATTGTAATATGCTTTATTATTGTATCTTTTATATTTATTTGATCTTTAACTGTGTGTACACATATGCCTAGTAAGAGGCATTTCTCTGTACACATTTACTTGTAGAGTTTCTAGTTAGCTCTAGAAAACCAGATTGGGGGAGTCGCCGGTTAGCTCTTGAGAAACCAAATTATATAAGTTGGTAGTGAGATAGGGAAAACCATCATTATATAAGTTTGTTGGTGAGCTTGGAAACCAAGAAGTTCATTGGTAAGCTTGAAAACTAACAAGTTCCTTAGTCATCCTAGAAACCAACATTGTGAGTTTCTGGTTAGCTCATAAAACTAGTGTAAGAGTTCCTAGTTAACTCAAGTGACCAAGTATGATTCCATAGGGTATAGTGGAACCCATGGTTAGGAAAACTTGAAGAGTGGAGTAGGTGCTAAGAGAGGGCCCAAACCACTATAAATTGTGTGCAATTGTCTCACTCTCCTACTTTTCATTATTGCATTATTTATTTCATTTTGATTAGCACACTAGCAAGTAAAAGAGGGATTTGATTAAATAAGGGTTAAGTAAATAATTTGTTTACACCCAATTTATCCTCCCCCCCTTTGGTTTAGCCACCTAATGGGACCAATATTCCATTGTAAGTTATTTAGAGTCTACAATAAGAGAACTAAAATAGTTGAAGTTTGTGAAATTCAATGAGTCCATCAACCCTGTGAAAAGGTATAGTCATTTTGATAATGAGATAAGTGAACTAAAATAATCTATAAAGAGAATGAAACTAAGAAGCTAAGACAAAGAAACTCAACAAGCAGAGCAAGAATAGATTTATCAAGTAGAGGCTCAAGATGAAAATGTCACACCCCGCCTAGGAGCCTATGCATTTTAACATTTCCCTATAATTTCCTTGTTTCTAAGGGAAACATTCTACCAAAAATCTAGTAGAATCTACTCTAAATTATATGGATCTAAACCTGTGAATGCATAAGTCCTCAATAAACTAAAATTCCAATAATTATAAAGTAAAACCATAAATCACTAAACTAGTCTAACTTACCCACAACTGTGTAGAACCGTAGTCATACCATGATGGCAATAAACAAAACTAGAATATACAGATCCATCCATAATACCGTATACATCTACCACTATGACTTGCCAATACATCTTATTATATACATCATTCAAAATCTATTAATTATAATTATATATACACATATGGGATTCCAATCCCATTTCTCACATCAACATGAATAACATCCTCTGATCTTGCCCATGAACACCAACCCTCATCTGGGCTCCATCACTTCACATACCAGCTAAGAAAATAGAATAAGAAGGTGTGAGTTTGGGTAAACTCATTAAGTAGGCTGAATAAAAAAAGTAAAATAAAAGTACCATTCTCTAAATTAGAACATGAACAAATACATCATAATGTAATCATGAGAATATACTTATTAGGCTCAAGTCCTCATCATTCCAATGTACATTTTACAATATTTTATCATTTTACATATCACAAACAGAGCATAATATATCACCTTTAGGTCACTTTGACACTTCATCCATAATAGTGTCATATAGGCACTTCATATCATAACTGTGCCATTTGAGCACCACATATATTATACTATGCCTTACAGGCATAAAACAATCCATGTGATTATTACATCATAAGAAATTCAATTACCATATCCATGCATACCATTATGGAATATTTCTGATTCCATCAATATATGCAATTACATAATGTAGTCAACAACCCACTCTTGGGATATTCATAATCTCCATATGCACACACATTAGGAAATACTCACTATCCTTTCATCCATGCATCCACTTCCTAAACATAGTATATAACTAGGGGTTACTAGTTATCCCCAAACTAGGCAGTCATTACATCATACATGTGGATATACAATTGCAAAGAATATATCTCATAAACAAACATACTTGTATACAACAAATGGGATAATCCACTATCTCTATCCATTCATACATGGCTGTGCAAAGCATGGGATATTTGCTATCCCCATCCAGCAATACATTCAACTTGAAAAGAGTGCCTACTTACCTGATAATGACGACTCATGTTACAACTTCTTGAGTTCCATGCCTTCTCATTTAACTCAACGGTCCTATACATACAATAATTCCATTCATTTATAAAGACAACTTTAACTAACTCATATCATGCCAATGGATCACACTTTTTAGTTACCATCAATTAGTCCACTAGTAATTTTATATATCCTTCCAGCGCATATCCATACTCTAGCATTAATCACCAAGCTGTCTACCTTACATTCCATTTTAATCATTCGCTAATTACGTATTTCATGCATTACTATATTAATGCCTCATTCATAGCCAATTACAAGTTATGATAAGATTAGCCAATCACCTTATTCTTTTCATTGGGGGCATTTCATCGAATACGTCATATGCATTCATTAAGTCATCATATGTCAATAAAGGGTCACAAAGGAACTTCACTTTCAACAACATAGACTCACTATATAACATAATTAACATATAATTAACCTTAAGAACAAGTCAATTAAGCTTCTAATCCAACTAATTCACTAGTTGAAGGCTCTATATAGAAAACCTCCCTTTTAGCCTGAGTTCATGAACAAGAACACAATTATTTTTCCTCGGGTCTAAATTACTCCAAAGAAAGAATCAAATCATAATTCATGCCATTTCCCCAAAATCACTTTTCATGAGCTAGGGTATGAAACCCTAGCAAAGTAAAATCATGGAATCGAGTGGGGAAAAGTGGTTTACCTTCAACTTTGGGCGTTGCTTCTTCCTCAGCACAAGAATTCAGCCCTTATTCTTCAAGGATCCTCCATAAATCTCAACAAAACTAGCTTTCTTCCCTTTTTTCACCACTCAATAGGTTAGGATTTTGAGTTTGGGGTGTGAGTAATGGATTACATGTCTATACAAAGCTATTCCCTCAACAATCTGAACTCATGGGTGTCCTTAAATAACCCAATTAGCTAGGTCTTAATAGAATTCCTCCATGACTTACAATTCCTTTTCTCACCAGATCATCTACAAAAAATAACTCTATATTTTCTACCCAAAAAAGATTATTTTCATAAGTAAGAAAAGTTCCAACAATAGATAGTATTATTGTGCTACCAATTTCCAAATATACCTTCCATAATTTACAACAACTTCTAAAAATTTTAGCAACATACGCAAAGGAAATTGCTTCAAAAATATCTTAGATGATTGCAATTGTTGATCATTGTGGGATTCCATTGCTAAAAATATATTGCTGATTATAATTTGGATAGCAACATCTAATGCATGGAAGAACAACAAAATTTGTGTACTTTCGATTCCAAGCTTTGATTTCAAACTTTGTTTCTTATTAAGTTGCTTTGGAGGCATGAAAATTGAGCAAAATTTTGAATTTTTATTTCAAATTTCTTTAAAATGAAATTCAAAAAAAAATTATTGCTTTTAAGATTTTTATTCTGCTTCAGAGTTCTCTGAAGTGAACTTCGGAGAAAAAAATTTGCTTTAGAGTTTTTGATGTTATAGAGCAGTTTTAATAAAATCATCATAACTTTCTCATATGAACTCCAAATTAAGTTATTTTTGTTGGGTTAGATAGATAAGATCTACAAATTTCATGTTAATCACCTTTCCTTATTCTTGTATTTTGAGTGGTGGGCCCTCAAAGTACCGCCTTTTGTGTCAGTGAACTTTGGAATAAAAATTCTGCTTCAGAGATTTTTGGAGAGAGAGTACCACTGTTTTGATCATAAATTTCTCATACAAAATTAGAATTGCTCCATTCATTTTGCATTGGATAGATAATTGTAAGTTATACAACTTTTATGTTGATCATATTATCTGAATCATCTATATTTTATGAGTTTTGAGTATTCAAGGTGGCACCTTCTGTCAAATGAAGTAGCAGACGAATGTAAAGCTTTACAGATAGTTGCACTATTTTAGCCATAAATTTCTTATATAAATTCATAATCATAGGATTTTTATTGCATTGGAAAGAGAAGAATAAATGCTAAAACTTTCATGTTGACAGAGTTTCCAAATATGCCTCCATCACTCTTAGAAATTGCTTTAAAGTAACATCTTTTGTAATCTTCAGTTTTATTTTACATATCAATAAAACAAACTCTATTAAGTGCAATATCAACTAAAAACATTAAAAGAAGATCTTAAATATGTGAATTTAGATATAAAAGTTATGATATATTATGAGCTTATCATGCCATGTCTACATTGAATATAGAAAATTGAATACCACCACTCGAAATGATCATTTTTCATTGCCTTTTATTAATCAGATGTTGGACCGTTTGGTAGGCTATGATCATTACTACTTTCTTAATGGATATTTAGGTTACAATCAGATTGTGATTGCACTGAAGGACCAAGATTAAACAACCTTTATCTCCTATCCTTATGGTACCTTTGCATACAGGAGAATGCCTTTCAGTCTATGTAATTATAATGCCCCACTATAACAAGTACAAAAAGAGGAAGAAAAATAAAAATGGAACAACATAAAGATTTATCAAATAATTTATATTTTATTTTTTATTGACTTTCCTCAATTGATTACACTTGCTGTCTACATCAAAAAATTGTATTTTCACATCCCAGAACACAATGGTCTAATTACATCTTCATAATGGGAGCAAATCCCTAATTAAAAGGAAAAGTACAATGTATCTTAGAGACCCAAAAATAAAACACACTCTCTGTTAAAATAAATGTGTGTTATCTTTGGGATCACCAAACACATTGTGATGACTTAATATTCAGGAGATTGCTTCAAGGCAATGGGTGAATAGGACGACATGGCTCTAAATTGAGTTGCTAGATTTTGGGTCAACCTAAAGAATGAGTGTTTTAACCCAATTAGTTTATCCTATGTGGAATCAAGACAAGGTTATTTCTGTTGTTTAGACTGTAAGAAGCCATAGAGATATTAGGTGTTTTATGACCTAATTGACATATCCCAGAAGGACTTAGGATTGGGTGGTCTCTATTGTATATAGACCTGAAAGAGACCAGAAAAAAATAGGTGATCTAGGTTTATTTCAGCTTCTCTTTTTGCCCATGAGAAGCTTAAGAAGAGTAGGCTAGGTTGGCTCTCTCAATTACCTATGAGAAGCTTAGGAAGAGTGGGATAGCTCAGCTCTCTAAATTACCCATGAGAAATTTAAAAAGAGTATGATAGCTCGACTCTCTCAATTACCCATGAGAAGCTTAGAAAGAGTGGGATAGCTCAGCTTTCTAAATTACCAATTAGAAATTTAGGAAGAGTATAACTAGCTCAGCTCTCTCAATTACCCATGAGAAGCTTAGGAAGAGTGGGATAGCTTAACTCCCCCAATTACCCATTAGAAGCTTAGGAAGAGTGGGATTAGCTTCGCTCTATCAATTACTCATGAGAAGCTTAGGAATAGTGAGATAGCTCAGCTCTCTTAATTACCCATGAGAAGCTTAGGAAGAGTGGGATAACTTGACTCACTCAATTACCCATAAGAGGAAGAGTGGGATTAGCTCAGCTCTTTCAATTACCCATGAGAAGCTTACGAAGAGTGGGATTAGCTCAGCTCTCTCAATTACCCATGAGAAACTTAGGATGAGTAAGATTAGCTCAGCTCTCTCCATTACGCATGAGAAGCTTAGGAAGAGTGGGATTAGCTTGGCTCTCTCAATTACGCATGAGAAGCTTAGAAAGAGTGGGATTAGCTCTCTTAATTACCCATAAGAAGCTTAGAAAGAGTGGGATAGCTCAGCTCTCTCAATTACCCATGAGAAGCTTAAGAAGAGTGGGATAGCTCAGCTCTCTTAATTACCCATGAGAAACTGAAAACGGGCGATCTCTACCATTTATACTATGAGAGATCAAAGATTCAAGTTGCATAAATTAAGCCTAATTACACTTTGCATTAATTAATCCTAATCATGATTAAAAATAATGATAGTAATTAGTGCTAAATGATAGTTCTTAATTAATTTGAGATAATGTCATTAGTTCCCTGATTTATGAGGCATTTAAAGTGTTTAATCAGGATTTAATGTATTTTAACTCTCTAATCTAGCATTATCTTAGTGTTCATTAATCATATGGGACCCACCTTTACCATAGCATGGGCGAGACCCATGTGTGTAGCATGGTGGGGCCATGGTATAAAGTGCCTTTAAGGACCAGAGAAATTACTAGTGGCTAAAGATCACTGGTGTCAAGTGAGGCACCTGCCTCTTAAAGACTCCTCCAAGCACCTTTAGAAAATTCTCTCTTTTCAAGGCCAAGCGAAGGGATATTTATAGTTTTTTAGCCTCTAGGGGCAATTTGGGAATTTTAAAAATATGCCTTGGTTGCACCTGTAGGGGCATTTTAAAACATTGGAGCCTGACTCCCACGCCCTGGGAGGAGCTTGGCTCCCACAGCTTGGTAGGACCTTGACTCACATGCCTTGGGTGGAGCTTGACTCCCACGTCTTGGAAGTAGCTTGACTCTTATGCCTTAGAAGGGGCTTGACTCCTATGCCTTGGAAGGGGCTGGACTCCCACACCTTGGAAGGAGCTCGACTCCCACGCCTCGGAAGGAGCTTGACTTCAACACCTTGGAAGTGGCTTGACTCTCAAGCCTTGGAAGGGGCTTAACTCCCACGCCTTGGAAGGGGCTTGACTCCCACGCCTTGGAAGGGGCTTGACTCTCATGCCTTGGGAGGAGCTTGACTCCCATGCCAAGGGCATTTTTGGAATTTTCATTTGCACCTTTGGCCGATCCAAATATTTTAAAATATTTTTAGCAATTGTAGACTACCAAAACCCAATTAATTGCATGAATGTCCAATGTGGGTACCATGGAATTAATTTGTAAAATACATTTTATGATATACTCTTTTATATACCTCAATATATTTTCAAAAATCTATTTACTTAGTGTTGCTTTTCAAATCTTATTATATATGTATACATGCATATATATTAAGTTCAATTTCACAAAAAATGATGTGGACAAATTTGTATTTCTGAAAAATGAGAAAATATGTTTTTCTAGCTTTTTTGTTGCAAGGGCAAAATCATTGTACTTTAAGCAATGAAGTCTTCTAACTACATGCCACGCAACACAATGGTGGAGTGGCTTGTTGCCATCTGCACGCCACATAGGCTAGTCCTCAACTTCATGCCATCTCAGGGAAACACCACTCTCAACGTTGTTGGATGTGTGGATAAGGATTTACCCCATCTGCACAACATGTCAGATTTGGCATGGAGAAGCTCATTTCACCTCAACAAGGAGTGCCTTCCATCTACCTTGCTTGCGCTCGCTTGTCTCTCCCACGATAACTCTACAAAGTTCTAGGTATCGCACCAGTAGTCAACAATTTTTTTTGTCCCTTCCTGCCACCAATGACAGCCGATTATTGCTCTTTCAGAAAATCGATCTCGTCTTCTCCCATTTTCACCTATCGCCATGTAGGCGATAAGGATACTGCCTCCATTTTAGACAAAATGGGAAAAGAAAACCCATTGTTTTGTCTCTTTCACCACCACTATCCGACCATCAGATGGTTGATCTCTACTGAACACAACATCTCTGCCGGCTGTCTAATGTTTGATAACCCTCACCACATCAGATCTTTGATCTCATTTATCAAAAACTCCAAAGGGGTGCAAAAAAACCCATCAGAGTTGGTAGCAAGCTTTTGTTTGCACCACCACCATCCATTTGATGATCTGCTAGCTAGAAAATCGACATCGACTTTTTGACTCTAATGTGGTCAATGCTACAGTGGATTGCCGCCTACTATCATTGGAGAATGTAGGATAGAGCCACTGTCAGCCTTTCTTCCTTGCCACCGACAATGCTGTGACTGTAACTTCTTTGTTGCCGAGCAGAACTAGTCTAATTTTCCCCAAGCAGCTACCAACTTCTTGTTGTCTCTTGATCTGACACCGCTAGAGCTAGCCATCTGCTACTATGGCTTGGTGGCTGGTCATGGCTGCTGAACCCATCTGAATAGCATTGATCATATTTAAATTCTAGTTTGTTATCTCTGGCCAGTTCCTATTGATGATCAACATGATTGATAGAAGCACTTGATCTCTAGATCTGATTTGGGACAACCTAAATCAAATGGTTCTGGTTAGGTAGCAACATAACTATTTGATCCAATCAAGTAAAATATGATTTTCTCAGGCTAGTGTCGATCAACAATTAGTAAAATCTGGGCAACTTGATCTGAGAGAGTGCCTTCAATGCTACTCAGACTAGAATTCAATGGCTCTTATTTTGCCCAACAATTGGAATGGTGGATTATGGCAATTACATAGTTGATTTTTCATTGTCCAATAGATGCGTCCCAGTGGTCATCTGCATGGGTAAACACTTTGGCAAAGTGGGCATGGTGATGGTCACCGCCCATTGAATATTGAGAAAATCAAAATAGTCACTAATTTAATTATAAAAACCCATTCCTTTTGAGCAGTTTCAGCGACATCCACTTGCGATCTTGGCCATCCATTTGAACTTTGCATAGCTGCTATTGAATTTCTGCTTTAGGAAATTTTGCAAAGACCTTTTCTCTCATTTCCATTTTTGATTTCCTGCAAAACTCCATGACCGTTTGTTGCCTATCTATAAAGTTGCTTATCCAAAGTGCTAATCCATTTCAGTCTTGCAATATTGCTGCAGATTTTAGACTCTCCAACATTCTGACAGGTTCACTTTTGAGAACTCTTTTCCTTTTTATCTTCCACCTTTATTAGGAGAAAGAAAGCTCTTGTCCATTGCTACTGTTACTTAATACCTTTGTTCAACAAACTTTGAGGATTTTTCTTATTATTTTTGTTGTTTTGTTCATTTTAAATCTATAGAACTTTTTCTGAACATGTTTAGCAACAAACTCCATTTTTCCTTTGAAACAAGTGACTTCTGCCGTGATGAAATTGAGAGGCTAAACATCATCTTTCTTTATAATTGCCACTATTGTTGTATTACACTTTCTACACCAGTTTTTTTAATTTTTGCACTACCTGTCTCTCAATGTTGAGGAATAAGATAACATATCCCATTTTTATCATTGTCATAGAATGGATTCAATCAAGGTGAATCCATCATTTTGTGGGGAGAAAGCCAATCTTCTTACACAAATTAAGATGGGGGCTCAACTTTTCATGGCTGGATTGTAAACCACAATTTTTGCCAATGCCTCAACTATCATTGGCAAAGGGGGGTTTTCGCATAGTGGAGATGTGGCCCAGTTGGCCGTGGGGTTTGTAATGGCATGCCTCAGTGTGCGTCTCAAGCTACGCTAGCAGGAGATAGAGCTCAACACCTCTGGCACGAGTCTGGCAGGAGATGGAGCCAAATTCAGGTAGCGTGGTGGTGGTGCTGTCGTGGGCACCCAAATTTAGAACCTTGCTCCAATCTAATTTTCTGTAATAGTGTGAGTAAGGGTCGATCCCACGAGGAGTAATTAGTATGTTTTTGTGCAATGTGTTTATTAAAGAAGGGGGTTTTGAATAGTATGAATAAAAAAAATTATTGGAAAAATCTATCAGAGAAAAAGATCTTGATTCAA
>JAYJMB010010412.1:0-49287 GCA_036873735.1 Pouteria campechiana
AGAGAGAGAGAGAGAGAGAGAGAGAGAGAGAGAGAGAGAGAGAGAGAGAGAGAGAGAGAGAGAGAGAGAGAGTATCAATCCCAGTATGTAGATTATTATTATTTCCGAGAAAGGCCGTGGGTCAGGAGGGCTACAATAACAGCATTTCATCATTTTATTGTACTGTAACATCGAATACATCGACTACAAAATGAAAAGTCTTCACATGATTCGTGGCAAACATTGAACGATTTGCTTTGCAAAGATTAACCGGAAAGCAAGAGGAGCAATGCTGAAATGATTGAGCAACGGGCGTTTCAATCTATAGGTGGCATTCTTAAGCAAAAACTTGGAATTTTCCATCCCATACGAAGCAAACCCAACAGGATGTTTAATATACCTTCTCGTGCGAAGCAGTATTTTTTCACATCAGCCTGGTACAATGGCCTTTATAAATTCGTCACAATTTAATAGAGAATTCTGACAGGGTTAACCTTTGCACCCTGTGCAAAACTTCCCTGATAGTCCCATCTTTCTACGGTACCATTTTATTATTTTATTATTGGATGAGCCTTGTCACAGTCATTTGTCTCTCAGAATGAAACTAGAAACCACAAATCTTTTTCTAATCAAAACTAATGGAGGGAAGCAAAATTTTAAAAAAAAACTTTACTCAAAGTCCAGTCATTGAAACTCTATCCAAACAAAATGACCACAAATAACTCAAAAACATCTCACTGCATCTACAAACCATAATTATTATAACTCAGGCAAGCGTGCGCTATTAAGAAGATCTACATACAATTGTCGATATAATATCTCACTCAAAAATGAAGTTTTTATTTTTATTTTTATTTTTTAATTTTCGCTTCACAGACAGAATCAACCACGACCTAGTGAATACTCATGTGAGTTGGGCCTAATAAGTCTAATATTGTAGAAAACCATTAGGTATAGTATAAAAAATAGTTTCAGCGAGAGTTTCAATTGAGCTTTAGGATTGAGATAAGGGGAGAAGAAGCATGAGATTTCTCCATCTCCATTGTAAGTTCTACAGTCCTATGAGTAAAAAAAGGAATGATGAGAATCTGTAGATTGATATCTCAAGTGTGACGCACTCCATATGTAAATCTTTATATGGTGCTTTTGTGCGATCATAGTGGGTTGGATTTCTTTCTATCATGATTTTTTTCTTTTGTGTTGAAGAGTTTTTCATATAAGTTTTGGTGTGCCTTTATCATATATTTGAGTACCTCCGCAGGATCCATGTGTAATAATCTATGTTTGCGATTGTGACTCTAACAATTAGTATCAAAACGATGGTTGGTGGGATCTCTGAGAAACTGAGATTCGATGAACAATACTGAGAATGCTAGCATGTATAGTTGAGGTTGTTGATTGAGGTGCCATAGGAGATATCTGTGGTTGTTAGCAGTGCACAGATCTGTGGACCAGATCACTCAGATCATAAGATTGACGAAGCATTGGTGTGAGGCCATGGAGTTAGGACAATTTGGAAGGCTGGAATTTGTTAGTTCGTGCAACAAATCCAAGAAGATCATTCAGGTTGGTAGTGTGAGTTTCTGCTTGCTGGTGATTGGCCAGATTTGATGACTGGCTTTGTGTAAGGCTTTCTCGCATAAGAAAAGTAAGGCTTCATTTGGCTTAGCTATGTATTTAGGTTTGCACCCAAATTTCTCTTTGAGAATTTTACATGAAAATCTTGTAAGACAGAGATAAAAGTTAAAGGGCATTAGGGGTGGTACTAGCATAAACACTCTGATGCTTAAGTCAATAATAAGATCAAGAAAGAGGTGTATAAATAATTGAGAGCTTATTTTGTGAAGTGTTCACACCTATGCTTTTATAGCATGGCCTTGGTTGGTGAGTAAAAGGTACATTGAGACTATTAGAATTATACAAGGTTTCCTAAATGAAGAGGTATTCTTGTGGATTCTATATCCTATAATTTCATTAAGAGTCCCTCTTTAAGTGATATCACCTCAGGCGGAAACATGTGAAGCTATGTTGTTATTTGAATAGGTTTCCTATTAGAGCTAGGGTTGATAGCTTTGCTAGCAGTAAAGCTTATCTTGTGTTACGGTACTTGATAAGCTCATAATAGACTATGTTTTTATACCTAAATTCATAGGTTTTTGATCTCCTTTTGATGTGTTTCTAGAGGGTTATGTTGATGTTCAAGAGAATATTACACTTAACAAAGTTATTTCTATTCCAGACATTGAAATTTGTTAAAGAAAAAGACTAAATTTGGAGCAATTGTAAACTTCAGAAATTCTAATGTGAAATCTCAAAAGTTCTATTGAATGGAATTGCGAACTTTAGAAGTTTCGATGTGAATGTTAGAAGCCTTTAGAAGTTATCTAGAACTTCGTCAAAAGCTTAGAAGTAAATAAGAAAATTATCAGAAGTAACTTCAGAACTAACTCCAAAGCCGTCATATTCTTAAGAAGATCTTCAGAAATAATTCAAAGGGTCGTTAGAGGCATCTTCAGAAAACTAGACTATCCTTAAAATTTTAAAAGACTCAGAAACTTATCAGAGGCTGAATTCAACACTCAGAATAAGCTCATATTTCATTATGTATGAAGGTAAGAGAAAGTATAGAAAATATAAGAAGAACAAATGGCCAAAGGAGAATCATGCTTTAGAGCATTCAAAATTGTGAAAAGGAAGACAATCAGCAACAACCTAGCGAGGAAATTTGGACAGTAATTTGGAAGTCGCGACCTCCAATTTGAGGTGACACTTGGTGTCAATTTAAGGCCATTTTGAATATAGATGGAGATGAATTCATATCAAGTGTTCAACATAGAATTTTTAGCCCTCAAAGTTTTTTGTTCAAAGAATTAAGAATTATAGGATTTAGAGTTAAAATATGAAAGTTATGGCTAAAACATGATAACTGTCTTAGACTTCAATCTCACTAACAAAAATTTCGGATGTGCAACAACGGATATCATTTGTTGTCCGATTTTGGCATATTTTGAGGATTATTTGGAAATTATGTTTAACATTAAAGTTGTATATTTCAAAATTATATTTCTAATGTATTAAGAATCACATAATTGTGAGTTCAGATGAAGAAGTTATATCCAAAATAGTGTCCCTCAGAACTTCTAATAAATTAACTCCAGTAGTTTCTCAAAAGCATTACTTTGAGGGCCCACGACTCAAGATAGGAGCTGATTTAGAAAAAATGATTGATATAAAAGTTATAGCCTTTAAAATTATCTATCCAATGGACTAAGAATCATGCAATTCCAAGTTTATATAAAAACATTTATGATTAAAATTCTAAAACTGCTCTAGATTGTCAGAAATTCTGAAAAACTTTTGAAGCTTGAAATGTTAATGTCAAAAATTCTGAAGGGTTCTGAAGCTTAAAATATTAATATCAGAAATTTTGAAGGTAATTTTAGAAGTATGTCAGAAGTTATGAGGGGTTCTGAAGCTCGATCTTCAGAATTTTTGAAGTAGATTAACAAGAAAGAAATTTCTAAAACTTCAAAAGTATTCTTCAGCAACAACTTTCAGAAGTAAGTTTGAAGATTTTAGAAAGATGAAATTACAAATAGAAGTTGGGATTTGTAGCACCTATTAGCTTAGAAGGTTGTATAATTATAAATTGTTTTGAAGTGCACAATTTGAGTTATTTTTAGAAGCTAATTTCCATGCGTCAGATGCTGCAAATTTTAGAGTATGAGATATGTAGATTGTGAAGTTATTATTCAAAGTTGATTTTTAGGCATCATATGTGTTGCTATTTTTAGAACTTAGGATGTGCAATAATTCAATTATTTTTAGAACTCCTATTTTTATGCACTGTAATGTTTTGTAAGATATATTTTCATAGGAAGCACTGAGTTATTATTGGAAGAGGATCTCTATGTGTAGAGTTATTATAGTTCATGGAGGAGTTTTATTGAAACCCTATTGCTTTGGTTATTTAAGGACATGTCCAGGATGGATATAAGGTATCCAAGAGGTAGAGAGTTACTAGGAGAGAAGTTCTGTAAGAAAGCAAGGGAGAGATTTCAAGTTCTGCAACATGTATATTTTAAAGATTATTTTTTTCTTTTTAGCATGAAATAATTTTCTTTTTTTGGGGTGAAGATGTAGCCTTCCTTGATATTTTTTGTTAACTGGGATTGTTGGGTTATCAATTCTATTTTAGCTTGTTTCATTTATTGTTTTTAATGTATTCATCTAGTTTGTTTAATTGTTTGATCATCAATTTTATGAATTATATTGATTATATGAGCATGGTTAAGGTACACATCATATGTTAAACCATGAGCTTTCTATTGAATGAAAGGATAGATGATTAAGGTACGCATCATACGCTAAACCCATCTGTTTGGTTTATTAAAGTTTTTTAGTCTCAATGGGTTTTCACCTTAATTATGCTACACATCATAGGTAATTGGAATAAGTGAAAATAATTGATTCAAATCCACACACCTAATGATAATAATCATATATTAGTAAGAACAAACCCAAGATAATGAATTAACACCAACATCCCAGCAACATAAAATATCATTGAGTAGTGAAATCGGATCCCTGGACTCTTACAACTTATGAAATTTCATTGATTACCAACTATTTTTATTCTTAAATTGAATCTTGTACTTTTATTTATTTAACATCAATTTATCTTTTTAGTTAGATTAGTTTAGTAACTAGGTATAATTGAATCAATTTGACAATTCTCTATGAGATTGACTCTTACTTTGCACTTTATACTGCTATACACTCATGCGTTTGCAAAGAATTATAATTTGACCATCAGTACCTAACACTAGTCCCCCTCCAGGAGACATGGTGGAACTCATCCTTCTGATTTACTTAGTCTTCATTGCCCGCTTTCATGAGATTCAAATTTTCTATGCTATGATCCTCATGAAACATAGGTTCATGCATTAACATTAATGTAAATCCATGTATCAGTATTAATGTAGGCTATTTTTGGTCCTTATTGAATTTGTCATGTATGGAAGCTTTTCTTATATATAGAATTTGCTTTGAAATGGTCTATACAAGTTGTTGCCCATTACATTCTTCCAGAGATTGGCCCACAAAGTTTTAAATTAATGAATCATTCAGATGCTAATTACAAAGTCAATAGGCTACTTTGAATGATTAAGCTTGTTGAAGCTCAATACAAGTCCACCTGTTCATCACTTTGGGTGGTCGACCAACATCTTGTTGAATGCCATTAGGCACATGGAGGCTCTAAAATCAAGTGAAGGCTTTCAAGGAGTTAGCGGTCACTCAATGCTAGATTATCAAGCTCAGGCACTCATAGACACCTTGTTTAAATAAAATTATATAATTTTAATAAGATTTCCTCCTACTTTTGCTTTTCTTACTGCTAATAAGGGATTTTAATTTTTCCTTTGTCACTACTAATGAGGGACATGTTTCTATTGTTTAAGTTAAAGTTTTTATACTCTCTACTTTAGTGAAATTAGTGAATTATCATCTTCTTTCTAAAATAATGTCTCTTTATAGTGTTCTTATTTACTTAAATGGTACTTTTGGTTTTGCTATCTTTGATGCATCTGTCCAACATTTCTTGTTTGAATGATGCTTTCAAACGCTTTAGATGCTTCCCGATAGCTAAAGCTTTTGTTTAGTTATCATTTTATATTGCTTGACATGCCCAATTGTTAGACATTTTCACGATATGTTGAGTTTGAGATTAATGCTAATTGCAAGTCCCAAAAGAGGGTACATGGTAAAGCACAAAACTAAGCAAGATTGAGAAATTAAGTGGATGTGTAAGTGCAAAAAATGAATAGTAATGAAAGCACACAAGCACACAAGATAATAAACACACAATGATTATAATGGTTTGGGTCCCCTTAGCATCTTCTCTACTCTCTAAAGTATTCTCAACCTTGGGTTTCACTAATTGTGTGTGGAATCACACCTCCTTTGGTTTTTAGAGATTCCTAAGAACTCTTACACCACTTTGTTTTTCTGAGGTTACCAGGAACTCTCACACTCATGCCTAGTTTCACGAGCTCGTCAAGAAACTCCTAACAAACTATTGCTATAAGGGTAACTCTTTCTTGCTAACAGAGAACTTAAACAAAGATAACGTGTACACAAATGAAGCTCAAATATAGGTTAAAATATACACAAATTAAGCTCAAATATAAAGAATAAATAATAACTTTATAGTACCTTGAACTTCTCTTATATTAGATTTGATATGGCTTGAAGCTCTTTAATCATTGGAGCACCTTGGAATGAATGCACTTGAAGACATGATCGAGTTTCTTGTGATTTATTCATTTGTAGCACTTAGAACCCTCAAATATCTTCTTTTTCTTCAATGAAACTTCTATTTATAAGTTCCATTAGAGCTTTTAAGCATTTAGAAGAGGACCGTTTAAAATCTAGTTGTTGAGATGTCACATCAATTTTCAACCGTTATAGCTACAAACCTTTATAAATGTAACCTCTCCTCTATCGAAGAGCTCTGTAGACAATTGTGACCCTAAAGAACTCTGTTGGTCTCTTCTGTCCATGCCTCTATAAAATATAGTCTTTACGAAAATCTCTATAGACCTCTATATGTCTCCTCTATGGACAAAAGCCTTCCTTTGTTGATGTGACTTCGGAACCCTTAAGAAGGCAGTGAGTACTAAAGACCTCTATAACTTTAGGCTTTCTTTTGTGGGTTCAAAGCTTGATAATGTTGTTCTAGTGTCCCTGACAAACCTATGTAGCCTAACTCATCTCATTTGTAGGTCTCCTTTATCACTTAAAATTTTAGCAAAATTTCATTAGCTTAAGTTATTAACAAGTTTTTACGTCATCAAAACTACACACCTAGACTCAACACGATGTACCTAGTGCTTTCTAATAATTGAAACTTCTTTTCTTCTTCGTATGAGTCTTTAAGAGCAGGGGATTCGAGAATAAGAAAGAATACCAGGCCAAGTAGCCTTAGCTAAGGAAGTACCGAGGTCTTACTGTTAGTACTTCTTCTTTTTTTCTGAGGGTTCTTAGGACTAGAAGGAAATATGAATACAACCCAGAGTAGGAGTCAGCCTTTGGGAAGGGATGGCACCTTAGGGCAAGGGAAAGAAAGCAAGCGGTCTATCTTAAGATCAGAAAGACACCAAATTCTTCTTTAGGTGCTTCAACTGCGGTATAGGTAGAAGGAGCCAAGATGTCATCATAGTATAAAACAAAAAATTTTCCCATGAATGATTTAAATATATAAGTCATGAGGCGCATAAATGTGTTGGGGGGCATTAGAGAGACCAAAAGGCATAGATGAAATCGACTAATTTTTTTGTGCTATCTTTAGCTTTCCGAACAGTTTACTGCTTCTGCATAGAAAATAAGCTTCCACTTTTTCTTTGCTTTTTTCACTTCTGGAAACAACTTTTCACATTACAAAGGCTTTTATTAAACTAATTTTTTTGAATTTGAAAATAGGAGTTTTCACTATCAATGATTGGTAACCAATATGATATCTTAGTACGAAGAGCACATTCTTGCAATGACATTCACCCACATTTATGAGGTTTAATGAGACATGACAAAATGCCTACTGGTTTCCTGCCATGGTATCCTATTTTTTTCTAAACTAGAGATGGTTTTCATGTGGGATCTTTATATAAGGCTCCATTACATCATTTTTTGATTCTACAACTCATGCCTTTGTTCCTTCCTAACCTTTCTTATTTTCTTTAATTCAATGATGACCATCGACAAATCTAATGCACATATCTGTACTAGCATTAAGGAAGAGTTTCGCACCCATTCTCTCCTCAAAGTTATTTCTTAGGTCTTGCCTTCTCCTTCTACGTTTAGTACAAATAGAATACAAATTTCTAGTGCATAGATATATAGTCATTGATAATTATGAATGGTGGAAGAGCTTTTAGTTCTAAGGCACAAGGAAAAGGCATAAACATAATTCGCAACAAAAATATTTAAGCAACAAAGGGTGACATGGACTTTGGTGTTCTGAGTATGAGGCTTTGACGAGTGGTAAGCAAAAGTGGGTCCAAAACTATGTATGACTTGATGTTAATGCTAGTCATGGAGCTGCAAATTACAATTGATATATATGATACAACTTAGAAAAGGGTATATATGATGGTGTGGATCTAGTTGTGAATGACGTTGTCTATTATAGATGGGGTGGAGGCTTGTTGCATGGGTGGCATCTAGATTGCTAGACAATTCATATTCCAACTACCAAATGGCCATTATTTAGCCTACGTATCTTTGTGGTGATATTGGATATCATATATGATGGATTCAACCTCCATAAGCTGCTTCCCATGCTTGCACGATCTCTTTAATAAAAGGTCAATCAAGTCCCCTTGAAACCACACCTTTTGCTTGAGGCCATCATCCTATGAAGATATTAAAGATCCTTCTCAAATGGCATCATTTTTGGGGTAGTCTCTGTTAAATGTAACTCTTCTATTTATCTTGATTTTGATGATGAACATGATTAACCAGTTAAGTTTTGATGGTAAGCAAATATATGAGTAAAAGATTAAAGTACTGAAGAGTCACTTTCCTTAATATTACAGTGATAAATGAGTAAATCAGGTTAATGAAGCTAGTAAAGTTACATCAGAGTGATAGACAACAAATAAATGATTATATCAAGTTAAGCTCCATCATAGCCAAGTCTTTAAAGGAAGAACAATTAATAAATGCTTAAGGAATATTGTCCCTGAACTAAGAAGAAGATTTCAGATGTACCAAAACACGTCTGAAATCAAGAGAAGCAAGTTCAGATTAAGAAGAAGCCTTTAGAGAAACTAAAAGACTAAGTCTGAAAGCTTCAAAGTGAGCTCAGAAGATACTTTAGATGGTGGATATGAACTTGGGGTGAACTTCAGATCTGAGGAATTCAAAAGTTAAGTTCAGAAGATATTGAAGTTGTTAGAAGATCTGGGAGCTAAGTCTGAAGCTTCAAAACTCAAACATTGAATGGAGGTCAAACTATAGCCAATGGAACTGTTGGGTAATAGAAGGAAATTTCAAAGTGACTTCAAAGGTGCTTCAGATATTTTGAAATACATTGTTAGAGGAAATACAAATAGATGCCAAAGTTTATATGGTGGACATGAGCTTTAGAGGGAACTTCAAGTCTAAAAATATGTTCAGAGGTAAAGTTCAAAACATACTGAGCCATCAAAGAATCAGAAGATCAAGTTAGAATAGTTTTAGAACATGTTCAAAGGAGAATTCCACATTTTAGTGTCAACAAGATCAATATGAGTTCATTTAGCCTCTTCAGAAGATCTTCAAAATGTGTTCAGAAGTGCTTCAAAGGTGAAATAATAGTCTCTAGCTGACATCCAAAAGGAATACTCTAAGTATGAAAGATAAACTTCAGAGGCTCTACTACTTTACTTCAAAGGCTCTGAAGAATGAAGAAGGGTTGCTTTGAAGAGACATGCAGCTTCAGATTTTCAAAAGTTAACATCAGACATGCTGAAGGATGAAGGCGTGGTGTTGAAGGATTAATGTTACTTTAAAATTTCTAATGTTTGGCTTCAGATGTCTTGAGATAGGTTTATAACTCATTTCGGAAGATACAAGCAAGAAGGAGTAGCGATGAAGGATTCACATGGCTTTAGATGGTCTGAAATTTTACTTCAGATGTTTTGAAGCAAGCTTATGAAGCATTATAAGAAGAAGTCAGTTTGAAATGTTCAAAGGAGCAAAAATTGCTAAGTCCTCAACCTTCAAAGGTTCTGAAGTATTGATTTTGAGGCTTTGAAGCAAAGACAACATCTAAAAGCCGTAAAACTTCAGAATTTTTGAAAAAGCACCCAAATTACAAAGTCCTTGACTTTCAGAGGCTTTGAAACTTTATTTCAATGGTTCTAAAGTTACGATGACTCTCTAATGGTAAAAAATTTAAATATTTTGCTTGCATTTAATGCTCGCTGCCAATTCAAATGGGTAGTGTTTGAAACCTAATATAAAAGAAGGTATTTTAGTATGTTCCAATAGTTAGTGAAAGCATTAAATAAGCATTTACAAACATTCAAGATTTTTTTTCAAGATTTCAACTCTAACTATGCTAAAATCTAAAACTGCATTCAAAGCTACATCCTCAACATTCTTTTTGGAGTTTGAAACCTTTATTCTTTTATTATCATATCACTTATTGCCTTTCTTTAAACTTTTTACAATCTACCTAAGTAAGATGTATTAGATCTGTATGAATTTATTTTTGTTTTTGATATAGCAAGGGGCTTGTTGTTTGTTAGTGTTGATTACAACAAGTAGGAAAGATTTGCTAGGAAGTGTAAGAGTTTTTGGTAAGATTTGAAAACCAAAGTGTATTTTATCAGATTGCTGATCAAAGTATTAATGGAACCTAATTGCTGTAGATAAATTAACTCAGAGAAGTGGAGTAGGAACCCAGGAAGGGCCGAACCACTATAAAAATTTGTGTGTAAGTGTGTTGCTTGATTTTCTCCATCTTATTTCTACATAACTATTTTACCGTGGCCGAAAGTTTTAAAAGCTCAATTCATACACTCCCCCACTCTCGCTTGAGCTACCATCAATAAGGTACCAACAGTTTCCTCTTGTCCATGTGGATGTTGCAACTCATTAGCATGGGATTGAACAAGTGGCACATGTGTCTCTAGGCTGATGCTCTTGTGACCCATTCGACCACCCATTCTTTGTAATGATTTATAGGGGTAGAATGTTTGAGGTATCCCCACATCCATAGATGTGGAGTGATATTTCCATTTATTCATCACACAAGTCACCATATTCTCACTATCAATGTTATATCTAATGTAGCAGAGACCCTTAGAGACAATCATTGGCACATCCTAGAGCAATCTGAACTACCTTAAGAACATGAATGACATATACGAAATGTATCCTCGAATGCCTAGTAAGAACAATGGGGGCCCATCATTACAGTAGATAATTGGGCCTAAATACAACCAACTAGGGGCCCAACAAATGCTGTTAGTTGTGAGGAACTCCATTCTTAGGACAAACTGCCATGTATGTAGCACACTCTATTAAAATAACCCTTGGATCTTTTTGGTGATCAACAATTATTAGTGGGATAGTTGCATTATGAAGGTGAAAAAAAATCCACATCTACATATTATAAAACACAATATTAAGACATTAGTGAAGGATTTCATATCTTGCATCTAAGCACTCAGAAAAGAAACTTGTGGAGATGGGTGGCAAACCTAAATGAGTGCATGGTATCCTAAGAATGGGCTGCCTTGAAGCAAGTTTGTTAAAAGCCATTCATACATTTTGGCCAGTATGTATGGAATAACAACTTTCCTTTGAAGTACCATGGACAAGAGACTAGTAGCATATTAAATTAGAAATAACCATATAGAGCATCAAGAATAGTATATCTAAGAGTATGCACATTATCAGTGCATTTCAATAATACCGATTGTGTAGAGTCAATGATTCACCTTAGTCTTTATGGAAAAACTCATACAAAGCTTGCATGAGGAACATTGGTTCATTATTTTCCACACGAATGATAAACGCTACTAGGGTGACCCCAAAGAATTCATCAAAGAATTCATTTAAGTCCTTTAGTGCACTATTTGGATGTAGGGCAACATGCAAGGGAAGCTCAGTCATAGTGGAGACTTCTTCTAGGGAAGGGCTTAGCTAGATATTACCAATCGAAAGACATTGCAACTTGGGATCCAATATGTCCTTGTTGCTCTAACCAAGGGTTAGTCTGGATCACATAAAGGCTAAGCACCTACTGAAGCTAACTTATGTGAGGTTGGTTACCTTGTTCAAGGTTAGGCTTGCAATCCATAGTTGAAGGTATCACTTTATAAGATCCTTTTCAAGTTAGAGGGGTAGGCTAGGGCTGCCAATTCGAACTCCAAATACGGCATCTGGTGGGAAGAAGATGAGGACCCCTAATGAACCATCCTTGTAGGATAAGGCAATGGAGACTTGTATGAGATTTTTCTTGGTAACAAAAGGATTTGAAAACACCTTGTTTTCTCGTTAGCTTAAAATGAAATTCTTTATGTGCCTTTGAACTGGATAGAGGTGACATTATTAAATATCCTATCTTTGAGGTGCACAGTCACTTAGTGGAAGTGTCCAATGGTGTGAGAAACCATATAGTTGTCAAAAAAATATGCATGCATGAGTTACCATAAATGGAGTAAAATCCTGACAAGGGGAAAATATGGCAGTCAAGAGTCACAACAATAATAATAGTTGTTTTGACATATAGTTTAAGTGATGAGGAGTGAATCTCAAGAACAAGGAGATGGTGATAGCGTTGAATAGCCATTGCACACCATGATCCAGTTAAATTTATGCACCCTCCTCCACTTCAAATTTTAATGATTGGTCCATTTGGCCTAACATGAGAGATTGAAAATCCTATGGTAAATAAATGAATGGTAAGCCTATCCAACAAGATAGTTTTCATACTTTAGTCTTAAGAGATATATTACAAGTTTCTATATATTTATTGGACCAAAAGAAGGTAAAATTTAAGATTTTATGTTACAAGTGTCATTTTTAGAACTCTTCAATCCATATTCACTTTTTTGAAAATTTAATATATGTGCTTGCAGAGATATAAGTAATTCCAAACACGAAGGATAAAATAGTTTTAAGAAAATCATACTTTAGAAAACTAATTTAAAAAAACCAATTTATAAAGTTGTATTGGGGATTATTTGACCAAATTAGTGTCCATCCTACAATGAATTCTCTTAAGTTCTCATGATATGAAAGCTAGATGGTAAAGAATATTATAAGAGAATTTTTTACATAGACCAAATCCTATGCAAATGAAATGATTCAACATATAGATTGGCCAATTAGTCATCAAATACCAATGCAAATATATTATTAAAATGTGAAAATGACACATTCAATTGCTAACCTTGGCTACTGTCTTGCATGTCTCTTTACCTGTAATGCCAAAATAGTTTGGAAGCATTTTCTCACATGGAAAATGGAGAGATGTGGGGAACAGTCATTTCCATTAGACATGAGCCACCAAGAGCAAAAACATGTAGGCCTTCTCTGTATGATCTAACAAACTCTAGGTGATGGTGAATGCATAGAAGTTTAGTTTGAAAAGATTTGTGAATTGCTTAAGTTATTACTTTTTATGCCCAAAATGCAAGGTGTACAGCCAAACTAGAATCTAAGTGAAATGGGAAAAATAGATGGGATGTACAAGTACAGAAAACAGATGATAGTGGAAGCACATAAGTACAAATAACAATAAGAACACAAAGATTATTGTGGTTCGGGCCCTCTTGGCACCTACTCCACTCTCTAAGGTATCCCTGACCTTGGGTTTCACTAAAACTTGTGGGGAATCACACCTCCCTTGGTTTTCAGAGATCATAAAGAACTCATACAACTTGGCTTCTCATGAGCTAACTAAAAATTCATACACTGTTAGTTTTCCTTAAGCTCACCAATAAATCATACAATTTAGTTTCCAAAGCTAACCAACAACTCTCCTTTTCATATACAAAAGTGTATAGATAAACTGTCTCTAACTAAGCCTAAGTTTACACAAATTTAAGATCAAATAAAGATAAAAAATAAACCTCATTGTGCTTTTATTCTCCTTTGAAATGTATAAGATGCAACTTTGGAGTTCCTTGAACATTGAATCTTGTTGGAGCGATTGCATTTTTTGAGACTTGAGTATCTTGTGATTGATCCTTATTATACATATTCAAGAGTCTATTTCTTCTTCATTGGAACTTCTATTTATACTCTTAGAAGAGTATTTATCCATTAATGATTACTTCTGGAAAATTTTTAAACAATTTTATATTATATTTTCTACACTTAACAGAATATGCCTTATAAGCGTGCTTTAGAACTTTTGAAGTTAAACTTCAGAACTTCGGAAGGTTGATTACCTTGTCAGTTACTATTATCATATTTAATTTCAGTTCTTCTAAAGCTCTTTCAGATCTTTTGAACTTTGGCTCGGTTTGACCTTCGTTCCAACAATGCACTTTAGATCATCTGAAGTCAGTCTTTTAACCTCTGAAGTTTTTTCTGGCTACTGACATTTCCAACAGCTACATTTTCTCTTTTGAAGCTTATGTTTAACATCTGAAGCATACTATGAAGAGGCTTCCTTGCTTTTGAATAAACTCTAATTGTTCTTTTTGATCTCTGAAGCATAAAAATCTTCTTCTGGACATACTTTGAAGCTTTTAGATGTAGCTTTTACACCTTCTGATGCCTTTAACATCTTCGTAACTTAACTTCTAAGATCTTTAGACTTGTGTCCATCATCTTAAGCATCTTTTGAAGTTACTTTGAAGCTTGGAACGCTTCTTCTAAGACTTCTTCTTCCCACTAAAACTTCTTCTTCTTCTTCTGAACCTTCATTTTCCCTCTGAATTCAAAATACTCCCTCTAGAACTTTTAGACACCACTTCCTCTGAAGCCTCTGAATATTTTTGCATCCTTTAAAAGTTTCTTCTAAATTAAAGAAACTCAATAATAAGTTGTTAGCTTAATTTAAGTCATTAAATAAGTTTTATTAATCATAAAAACCAAACACCTAGGTTCAACATTACTAAGTCAGAGAGTGTGCAGAAGATGTTAATCCTGCCATCATGTGATCAAGGTCCTACACTCATTAACGCATCTATTTTATTATCATCTGATGGCTATACACACTAAATGCTTGTTTGTTCATAAAAAATAATTTAAAATGGGATGAATACTTCCCATATCGATCTAGATTGGCACAAAAATCATCATCATTAGCTTAGCATAATGATTAAATTTAAGGTATTGATTTGGATCAATATAATTAAGTATTTTTTCTTTGGTCCAAAAGTATAATACAAATGCACTGGGTTTATCAATAGTGATGTTCTAGATAGTAACATTTTAAAACATCAAGATTCGCATGTTCTATATTTGATGGTAATACATGTATTAGTCTTGCATCTTCACTAAGTGTCGTGACTCATATGAAGATTGGGGATCTCCTAATCTAGACCTATCTTTCTTATGATGAACCAAGGAAACATATTGCTTTCTACTCGAAGTTGTATTGTGGATGACATGCTTTGCATGTGATTCAGAATTTAACCTTTTGAGTTGAGAGCTTGGTCAAAGTTCCCGCAACATCATGCTTCCCCATGGGTGTAGTGGTCTGTGTAGATATGGCTCTTAAAGAGGCTTTAGTGATAGATTTGCCAATTGTAGTGGTGGTAATGATGTAGATCACCTACATAACATTGTAATGCATGCAAATATTTGAGAACCTCAACAAATGGGCCTAGGCTTAATTTGCCATGATTATTCGAGATATTGCTTGACTCTTAGGAAATTTTGTTTTGAGTTAATAAGATTATGACATGTAATTTAAATGGGGCATTTTCTTCCTAATGTGCCAGAAACATGGAAGAAATAATGACCATTTGATACTTTGAGAGCTATTGATTATTAGAGTTGGTCTCCATGGTTCAAATATAGTCATGTCGGCATATCAAAATTTTTGATTGGGATCTTATAATTTACTACCTTGAATTGAAAGACTATGATGGTAACATGTAAATGTCTACCTTCTTTGTATCCTTGTTTTGGTCTGAATCATGGGCAAGTGCATCTACAAGCATCATATAAATATCACCCACAATATAATCATTGGATACTATGATTCATGTTCACAATGAACTAGGATGAATACTTGATCTGGATACTTTACCGAGAACTTATAAAATTATGAGCTAGGTAAATCATTTAAATTAATATGAATTTTTTTTATATTTATTTGGCTTCTTATAAAACTAGTTGAAATATTTTGAAATTATTAAAATTTTGAAATCATTTATAATATGAATAAAATTATACTTTTCATGCTCAATTTGGTTGAAGTTATCAAATCTTTTCAACCATGGTGTGATAGAGACATTTTCTAAGAGTTAGAAGTTTGGTTTTCATCTATCCCAACTGGCTGTCTATAGCTATTACTCGTATGGACATGTTACTAGTAGTCTTGCAAGTCATGCTCTAGTTAATGCACGGAGATGTGTATTATTTATCATGGTATGAGAGACTATCATTCTCTAAAGAATGAAGAGGTGGAAAGCTAATGCTTAAGTTTCAACACAAATTTGTTTGAACTAATAGCAAGTACTCAAATCTAGGAGCCCTTGATGATGATTGGATGACTAAAATACATGGTTTGGTGGTTTGCAATGGGACCTACAAAAGTAAAATAAAAATGGGCTATGAAGGTCTCAATTATACTTTTAGCTCTAGGTTGTTCTGAAGGTTAACCAAAACATTAATTCAAGGTCACTTCAAACGAACACTACCTTAATGGCGCAATTTTCAGCCTATTAGGCATACACACCATTATAAGGATTTCATGCTGGTAAGAGAAAGCCAATACAACTATAGCATCATGCAATTTACAATGCCAAAATGAATCTCTAGGAGTAACCCTCCAAATCCATTGGCAATGGATTGCCTCGCGCTCTGGACTCCAAGTGTTGGTCACATGCATCAATTAGGAACACTTTTATATAAATTCATATCTTGCCATGCTTCTACTTATTTGTCATTGAAGGGCACATAAGGATTTAGCTCATCATTTAGAAGCCTTGAAGCCATGTTAGTAGCCCATAAGGTCATAATTAGTCAAACAGTAGTGTTTATTAGTAAAATAACTAATGTAAAAAAAATTATTTGCCAAACTAAATATTAAATCTCTTATAATAAGATTAGGTGGGAGATCAAAGAACACATTTAGATTTCAAATACACTTGTATACAAAAATAATTCACTGTTGTTTGTAGTCCTCATTGGGTGATTTTCCATTGCATGACAACCACTATAATGTTCTATGAAGCACATTGCATGTATATCATAATCGAACCTGAATTAGTTGATTTCTTCTCAAAATTAATCAACTCATCAGTTTTCCAATCTACTGCATGGGTGGAGATTTTCACCTTTCACCACTGAAAAGGAGCTTATTTATCTCTTACCTAAATCCATATGGGTCTATCAGGTTATTAAAAAACTCTAGCATCTTTTGAAGAAATGATAACTACAATCAAATTTGAATATTGCTACACTTAAGGGCATTGGACATCAAATACGTGCAATATAAAAATTGAAAACATTGCTCATGAGTGCATGAGTGCAGTAACATAGGTTGAGTCGAGCACGATCTATAGCAACCAAAATATGAAACCAAATCTAGATTGAACCTTGAGAGAGACTCTTACTTCATTAATTGTGTCTAGGAGTGCAACTTGGGCCGAGTTCAACCCAAACCTGGTTAGCTGAACTCAATTTTTAGTAGTCTTAGGTTAAGATCAACCTAAACCCAAATTCAATTTTTATAAATAATTTATAAAAAATATATATTAATAAAAAATCATTAGGTGCCTACTTTATTCCTCGTCCTTGTGAATGCCTCCTTCTTCCTCTCCTGCTATGATGCTGCTTCTTCCTCTCCCTACTATGATGGAGATGTTGCTTCTTCCTTCCCCTGCTATGATGCTGCTTCTTCCTCTCCCTTCTATGACGGAGATGTTGCTTCTTCCTTCCCCTGCTGTGATGCTGCTTCTTCCTCTCCCTACTATGACGGAGATGTTGCTTCTTCCTTCCCCTGCTGTGATGCTGCTTCTTCCTCCCCCTGTTACAAAGCTGCATTGAATCCCCAACTCGGTCCCCCCCCCTCCCCCCCTGTTATGACGCTACATAGAATCCCCAACTATGCCTCCCTCTTCCTTCGCTCTCTCTTCATTGCACAACATCCCCATAAGGCCATGCCCTTTCTAGACCTGCCTCTGCTTCAAATAGTGGGGCTGATCGAAAGCCATTTTTCTGCTAATCTCAAGTTGATTCCTTCTTTCCTTTTCTTCTTTCGCCTTTTAGTTGTTTCGATCACACCTCACAAAAATCTCTCCAACTTAGCTATCCCCCGCTTTCTTGAAACTATGCTCCTTTCACGTTTCTTTTAGTCTCATATATTTTCATGGGTTAGATCTTTCCCATTGCCCTGTCAATGGCTATTTGCAAAAGGTTTGGATCAAATCAGACAGTGGACTAGGGCGATCTATTCTTCTGAAATGCTATTTTTTAAGTTGCTTTGTACGAATTGGGGGTGCGACGTGCATCTTTGATGACTGAGATATTTCTTTCTTGCTACGTTTGTTGTGTGTTTGTATTAGTGAGCATTTTGGATTGATTTATGGCATGAAGGGATGAACTTGGTTGTTTTGGTAATGAGATAGAATACTTCTGTAGTAACGTGTACAAAAGTGGAGTGTTTTTTGGCACTTGATCTATTTTTTCTATGGAGATATTTTTATCGGTTTGTATTTATGCATTTAGAAAGAGTGTGGGCCCTATCTTTCACTAAATAGTTGGAGTGTGTATCAATGTATGCATTTAGACCTATGTTTTCTTGTTCAATAATTTACTATGGAGAAAATATCCACTCTTTTGTATTGATGACCCTTTGACTTAAAAAATTAGGATAACTACTCACATAGATCATCTAGATGAGCAAGTATATTACCCACATGTCTATCAAATTAATTTCTCCCATAATATGATGTGAACTAGTTTTACTGCATTTCTCTTCTTTATTCACTAACTTAAGCTGCTTAATTCTTATTAAAATTGGAACAATGCATAGATTATTCATATGCGAAATCCAAATAAGCCCATACCATGGAATAGATTCCTTACATGTCTTGACTATTTTAAGTTTTTAGTTACTTCATCAATTCCTTCATTGACCTTCTTATATGGAAGTGAAGGATACATAAGAATTCTTATGAACTGTATCGAATTTGCTCTTTATTTTTCTGAGAAAAAACTATTTGCTATTCTATGCTTTATTAGGTCACTGATATTAGGTGAAAAATATTTTCACTAGAGAATGTCATATGCTTTTTCTATAAATCATGGGTGAATTAACTGTGTTTGTTCTTTCAGCTTTGTGTTGGATGGGGTAGATGGTTGGCTTGCAAGAAAGTTTGACCAAAGTGAAATCAGATCTCATTTTGTCTAATGTTTGCTTTCAATAATTTCAGCCTCATTTTCAATAGCATGGACAAAATTACAGATTGGGGATTTTCAACACTAAGTATTAAAGCATGCTTTGGTCACTTGAATACTAAAAGATTTATAAATCCTTGAGTGATTGAATCCATTGTTCCAGAGTTCCTTAAACTCTCTTTTAATCATGAGTTTCCTCAATATAGGACCCATATACTTTAATTAATTTGCCTTGGTACTCTATTTTTGTTGAATGTAAGAAAACAAGTTGCTATAAAATGTTTTTTCTAAAAATTAGCCAAATTTAAACATTACATCTCTTACTTATGATTTACTTTAGTTAAGATTACTTTGATGGATAAGAGATGCAATTAAGCAAGCTAATTTTGCATAAACTTGGTAAATTGGTGTTACAAAAATTCCAAATGGTCACGAAACTAATAAGAATTCACATCGAAACTAAGAAAAAAATTGTTATGTGAATCAATCTCTAAAACAACTACAGAAACTCATGCTTCTATGCCCTTCCTAGTTCATTTGTGAAGTGGAAACTAGTAACAAGAGCAAAAACTATTCATTACTTATACACCTGTTTCAATCAATGAAACTGTCACTAGATTTTCATCAACCTATATTACAACTCAAAACTCAACCTGAGCCCAATTTTCAAAAATAGGGTTAGGGTTGAGGTTTTACAATTAGGGTTAGGGTTGATATTTTGTAAATATGGTTAGGGTTAAGATTAAGGAAAACCTGAGTTTCATGAGCCTGAGTTGCACCCCTGGTGGTGTTGAAGCTATGCATGAGAACCATGGAGGAACAGGAGTGATGCTGCTCATTTAATGACTGTGATATCCCATATTTCCTGGGTGAGAGAGGGAGCACTGGGCTAAATATGTGGGGCTCGGTTTTGAATGTGTACCCCATTTTGGGTGGGTGTACATGACAGGCTCGGTGAGGTTCCTTGTAAGGATGCATCGGGACAAAGCCATGCGGGTGTGTGCCCAAAGCGGACAATAGTGCACTGGAGCCCCGGGTTATTATAGTTGGTATCAAAGTTGACTCTCAACAGTCAGCAAGGGTGTGTGCCTTGAGGACGTGGCAGCTCTGAGGAGGGCTGGATATGATATCCCACATTGCCTGAGTGAGGGAGGGAGTCCTGGGCTAAATACGTGGGGCTTGGTTGTGAAGGTGTACCCCATTTTGGGCAGATGTATATGACAGGCTTGGTGAGGTTTCTTGTAAGGATGCATCGGGACAAAACCATGCGGGCGTGTGCCCAAAGCGGACAATAGTACACTGGAGCCCCGGGTTGTTACAGTGACACTACATTATGTCTACAACCTGCTAACATGACATTTGTTATTGAATCAGTGCGTATGTGAATTGGCCCCATTATAGTAGAAATACGGTAAATAAAATGGCAATTCTAAGTTTATATTATCGTGCACTATGACTTTAGGCTTGGAGTGTTAGATTAAGATGAAAATCAAAATCATCCAAGATCTTTCATGTCAAATCATCAAGAGAGATTGAGAGCGGAAGCGTACCTTGATTCATGGGAGAGAGATGATCATGGATTATTGCTCTTCTAACCCTATACATATTCCCTTAGAGAAGGGTTTCTCTTAGTATTCTTCTGATGATGGGATGTTAGTTGGAAAATGGAGAAGATATGTATGAATTAGGGACCATCATAAAATTAGAAATCTAAGATTTGGTCTCTATACATAATTAACCCATACCAAGTTTAGTGCTCGTAAACCAATATCCTTAACCTTAATTAGATCACTTTAATTGGGTTCAATTTTAAGATAACCTATTCAAATACATTTAATTACATACGTTTACCCACATGATCAATTATTTTCCAACAATCTTCCACTTGGGTTGCATATGTTACCTTACAAATGTGTTTAACTTTATGAGCTCAAAACCTTTACTATCATGAAAAAGAGCATCTCTGAATAATCTACTCCATTAATTATACCAATATAAGATCAAAGCAATCTTTGGTACATTATAACATAACTAAACCTTCAATGGTCATGTATATCGATATAACCAAATGACATAGATCAAGTATGGATGTGTAGAATGGAAATTATATGCAATATGATCTAAATATACCTATTTCCAACTGATCCAACTTTATACTTTAGTGAGATCAACTTAAGACAGAACAAAGTTAAAGTAAACTGAATTCTTTATTTCTATAGATTATAACCATAAACACAAAATGCATCCAAAATGAAATAAATTTAAACACAAACTCCCAATAAACTAGCATATTATCAAATGATATAACACCCATATGATCAGTGTGCTCATGAAAGACCTTAGGTGGAAGTCCCTTAGTAAGCGGATCCATAATTATGGAGTTTGTACTAATATGACATTTCACCACTCTGAACTCTTTCTTTAACAACTAGGAACTTAATAATATCTGTATATTTTGACTTCGATGTGCTCCTATTGTTATTAGAATACATCATTGCTGACTGATTGTCACAAAATAACTTTAATGGTCTTTCAATACTTTCCATAATTCGCAGCCTAGTGACAAAATTTCGCAACCATATTCTATAGTTGGATGCCTCAAAACATACTATAAACTCTTTTGCCGTGGTGGAAGAAGTTACAAGTGTCTGCTTGGAAACATTTTTAGAAAATGGCTCCTCCAGCAAGTAGGTAAACATAGCCTGATGTGGATCTCCTACTATCTTGGCATCCAACATAATCTGAATCAAAATATCCAATGATCTCTGATTGGTCTGATCTCTTATACGTGAGCATTTAATCCTTTGTTCTTTGTAAAATACCATATAACCCATTTGGTTGCTCTCCAATAATCCATCCGGCGTTACTTAAGTATCTGCCCAGTATTCTAACAATGTATGCTATATTCAGATGTGTACAAACCTGAGCATACATTAGACTCCCAACAGCTAGTACATAGGAAATTTTCTACATTTCCTTATCTTTAAGGTCACCTTTGGAACATTATTTGAGACTAAACTTATCTCCCTTAGCCATAGGGGTGTCACGTGGTTTATAATCTTGCATGCCGAATCTCTTAAGCACCTTTTTGATATAGCTCTTTTGTGATAGCCCAAGTATACCCCAAGAGCCATCTCGATGTATATGTATGCCTAATACAAAAGAGGCATTACCAAGATCTTTCATTTTAAGTTTCTTTGATAGAAATCTCTTGGTCTCGTGCAATAAGCTATATCATTACAAGTAAGCAAAATATCATCGATATATAAAGCCAAAAAAATATACTTATTCCCACTGAACTTGTGGTACACATAATTATTAACCAAATTTATTTCAAATTCAAATGAGATGATCATTTCATGAAACTTGAAATACTATTATTGAAACTCTTGCTTAAGTCCATAAATGGATTTCTTGAGTTTGCAAACTATATAAATCTTTTCATCAATATTGCCATTTAGAAACATTGTCTTTACATCCATCTAATGTAACTCAACATCAAAATGTGCTAGAAGTGTCATGATAGTCCTCAAAGAGTCTTTTATTGAAACTGAAGAGAAAATCTCTTTATAATCAATGCTTTCCTTTTGAGTAAAGCCTTTTGCAACAAGACAAGCCTTATATCTCTCTACATGAATCCCTCTTGGTTTTAAATATCTATTTGCAACCAATGGGCTTTGCACCTTTAGGTAATGGGACATGATTACAAACTTCATTATCTTTCATGGACTTAATCTCTTCATTCATGACATCAATCCACTTTTAAGAGTTAAAACTTTGGATGGCTTTATGGAAGTTGATTGGATCATCTTCCACCATTCCAATGTCATCCTCATGTTCCTATATTCTTGGAGAAAGACTATGTAATCATCTATAATTGCCTTTCTCCTCTCTCTCGTGGATCTCCTCAATAACATTTGTACTTGAGCTTGTTGAGTTCGTACTTAAGGAATAATTACTTCATTTTGTGTAGGGATTTATCTAATATTGTCTTGAAGTTATGGACTTGCTTCTTGATCAATGTTAGATATAAAAGTTTGATCATTATTAAAAGCAATTGTGGGAAGAGGAATGGATTCCTCTTCAAAGACAAAATCTTAACCTTATTTTCCCCAAAACTCAATATCCCTAAAGAACGTTGTAGTTCTTGTCTCAAAAAATGGATTTAGTTGCGGGATCATAAAACTTGTAACCTCTTGATCTCTCAACTCTATTTTTAGAGATATGACTTAAGCACTTATGTCATAATGAATCGGAATTGTCATTTGTTAATTTGCGTTTCACACCACGTGTACTTCCATGCAAGGTTTCAGTGAATGAGGTAATCGTATTATACAAATATATGTTATCATATGAAGATAAAGAACTAGTACCAACAATATTTGAATTCAAAGAAAGACCAAACTAACTATTTCTAAAGGAACAATAATAATCAAATTTTTCCAATTTGTATGTCCCTACAATATTTGTATATGTGGCCCTGCTTATGCTAAAGATAAGCAGGTTGTATGGAAAAACTGGATTTCAAAAGGTATGGGAAAAACAAACTAATTGTACAAGTGCAGAAAATAAATGCAGTGGAAGCACACAAACACCCAACAATAAAGACATAAGGATTATAGTGGTTCAGGCCCTCTCTTGGCACCTACTATACTCTCCAAGGTTTCTCCAACCTTGTGTTTCAATATAACCCATAGAATCACAACCTCCCTTGGTTTTACAAGCTAACTAAGAACTCAACACTGATTTTACGAGCTCACCAAAAACTTTAAAACTATTGGTTTTCAGAAGCTTACTAATAAGTCATACAATTTGGTTTCTCAAGAGCTAACTAGCAACTTAACCTTTATAGTTATAGATGTAAAAGAGAATGACTTAACTAGGTGTGGATGTACATACAGTTTAATCTCAAATAATAAGAATATAAGCATTAATCTCATAGTGCTTTCTAATTTCCCTTAATGAATAGATGATTGATCTTTGATGCTCTTTGTTCATTGAAGCTTGTTGGAGTGAATGCACCATCTTTAGACTTTGAGTTTTTTTATTTGTTTCATGTTTAATCTTCTCAAAAGCCTCTTCTCTTCTTTATAGGAACTTGTATTTATAGTTCCAGATTTAAATTAGCCGTTGCTTCCCAAATTTTTCGACCACTGAAAAATGCTTCATTGAAAACCACATGGCATTGCCTCGTTGCACCACTTCGGAGCCTCTGAAGTCACTTTTGGACCCTTCAAAGGTCAAAGTTCATTAGTCGTGGGTGCTCATGCTTTGGTCCCTCCAAAGTGAGTGTTTTACTCCTCCAAAGCACTTGGATCATCTCTGGATCATTTGAAGTTATGACTTCGGATGCTCCAAAATCATTATTTCCGCCCCAATGGCTCCTCTACACCTCCAAAGCTTCCTCTACCTCCAAAATTTCCCTTCTTCCTTGCCTCCAAAGCGAAGCTTCACTTCTTCTTCTCCAAAATAAGCTTTCTTCACCTCCAAAGCTTGTCTTTATAGCCTCTAAAGTCACGCTGACTCCTCCAATGTTTGACAGCATCAACTTCAAAGTCCCTTCTTAACTTCGAAGCTTCCTTCCTTGCCTCTGAAGTTCCCTTTCTTCTTAAATATGAAGCTTCATCTTTTTACCTTCAAAGCTCCTATTTTGACTCCAAAGCTTCCCTATTAACTCCAAAGTTTCCCTTTCAACTAGAAATCTTAGCAACACAATTATTAGCTTAAATCAAATCATTAACAAGTTTTGTTAATCATTAAAACTAGAACCTTAGATTCAATATCCTCTCCCTTTTTGATGATGAGAAAACTTAATGACTTGTACTATAAAAATAATGCTAATGAACTAATGACAACTCCCCCTAAATAAATTATACAATAAGCATAAGGAAGTCTAATTCATTTTGGCTTACTATGCTAAGATTGATCCACATACAATAGATTTTTAAAAATTTTAAATTTTAAAAAAGTCAATTTCTACTTCTTCTCCCTCTTTAAATCATTTTCCCTCAAGTGCAGTAAGTCTTAACATTCTCCCCCTTTTATAATAATAAAAAAAGTCTAGGGGAGGAGGGATTAGTATAGAACACTAGTGTGAGGGACTAAATTTGTTCTTCTTCTACTGCTACAGTAATGCATGATCCTAAACTTTATTTTCCTTGCTTTCCTTATCATGCATAATCTAATTGCTTTATTTCTCATATTCAAACCAAAGTTTATCCAGTTGCTAATAGTAAATAAACCCATAATAACATTTACAGAAGTTCTAACTAATTATAATGTCATTAAGATTGATTTTAATTGGTTCAAGCAATAGATGGTTATCTGTTTAGCTCTTCTTGCATACTTACATGCAAGATGGTTCTTTCATGAGAGAAAGTGATGAAGGCTAAAGTGAAATGACATGAATGCAAAGCATTAAGGATAGGAAATACAATACCTTCACCTACCTAGCTGCCTCCAACAGATTTATTTTTCTATTTACCACGGTTGAGGAGCTGTTTGAAAGGAAGCTACACATAAATGAACTTCTTCTTCTACATTTTCATTTACATTTATTTTCTCATCCTCTTCATTTGTATCCTGTTCTATTGAATTTATAATCTTCTTCTTTTTCTTCTTCTTCAATAGACTCCTAATCTTCCTCGAGAGGGTTTTACAAATCTACATCATCATCCTCCCTCTCACTATATGAAGAATTTGCACTTCCATTGCCATATACTATCTTTGTCTTCTTTCCTTCTTTCTCATTCTTCCATACTTTATGAGTCATCAAAGATCCCACAAGCTCTGCAACTGAGAGCTTGTCTACATCTTTGGTCTCTTCAATTGTTGTAATTTTTGACATCCAATCCGCTGGGAGAGATCTTAAAATCATTTTAATTTGCTGTAAACAAGAAATATCAGTGCCTAAACTTTTTAGGCTATTAGTGAGTCATAAATCTAGAAAACATATTAGATATAGACTCATCCCTAAATATGTAGAATTCTTCATATTCTTGAACAAGCAAACTAATTCTAGCTTTTTTAACTTAGCTCGTCCCTTCATAAGCTGCTTGCAAATTGTTCTAGATTTCCTTTGCAGTTTTATGTGAGGATATCTTCTCTTATTTAAATAGAGAGAGCACACTATAAAGCATTCTTGGCTTTGGCATTCAACTAAACTGCTTTAATGTCCTGGTTAGTCCATTTAGTCTCCTCTGATGTGAAAAGCACCATTTCTTCTTCTACAATTTTTCACAACTTATAACTATTGGCAATCAAAAATGTCTTCATCTTCATTTTCCAAAATTTATAATACTCCCTATCAAACTATGGGGGTTTGATGGTAGATTGACCCTCTTTGATTCCATTAAAATTGTTTACTATACGGAATCACACTAAGGTAGAGATAAAATCATGAATCCCCATATTAGTGCCCATACAATTGTTGGTCCCTTCAATATATGTATATGTGGCCCTATTTATGCTAAAGATAAGTAGGTTATATGGAAAAACTGGATTCTAAAAGGTGTGGGGAAAATAAATTGATTATGCAAGTGGAGAAAATTAATGCAGTGGAAGCACACAAACACTCAACAATAAAGATACAAGGATTATAGTGGTTCAGGCCCTCTTTTGGCACCTACTCCACTCTCTAAGGTTTCCCCAACCTTGAGTTCCACTATAACCCATGGAATCACAGCCTCCATTGGTTTTATTTGGTTTTACAAGCTCATCAGAAACTCTTAAACTGTTGGTTTTCAAGAGCTTACCAACAACTCATACAATTTGGTTTCTCAAGAGCTAACTAGTAACTCAACCTTTACAAGTATAGATGTACAAGAGAATGCCTCTAACTAAGCCTGGATGTACATATAGTTTAAGCTCAAATAATAAGAATAAAAAAAATTAATCGCACTGTGCTCTCTAATCTCCCTTGATGAATAGATGATAGATCTCTGATGCTCTTTGTTCATTGAAGCCTATTGGAGTGAATGCACCTTGTTCAGACTTTGAGTTCTTGTGTTTGTTTTCTATTTAATCTTCTCAAAAGCCTCTTCTCTTCTTTATAGGAACTTGTATTTATAAATTTCAGATTCAAACTAGCAGTTGCTTCCAAAATTTTTTTACCATTGAAAAATGCTTCATTGAAAACCACACGGCACTGCTTCATTGCACTGCTTTGGAGCCTCCGAAGTCACTTTTGGAGCCTCCAAAGGTTGAAGTCTATCAATTATGGGTGCTCATGCTTCGGTCCCTCCAAAGTGAGTGTTTTGCACCTTCGAAGCACTTGGATCATCTTTGGATCATTCGAAGTTATGACTTCAGATGCACCGAAATCCTTATTTCTGCCCCAATGGCTCCTTTATACCTCAAAAGTTTCCTCTACCTCCAAAGCGAAGCTTCACTTCTTCTCCAAAACAAGCTCTCTTCACCTCTGAAGCTTCTCTTTATAGCCTCTGAAGTCATGCTGACTCTTCCAATGCTTGACAGTGTTAACTCTAAAGTCCCTTCTCAACTCCAAAGCTTCTTTCTTTGCCTCCGAAGTTCCCTTTCTTCTCAACTCTAAAGCTTCTTCTTTTTTGCCTCTGAAGCTTCCCTTTCAACTAGAAATCTTAGCAACACAATTATTAGCTTAAATGAAATTATTAACAGTTTTATTAATCATCAAAACTAGAACCTTAGACTCAACACAATTCAGAAATAGAAACCAAATTCTATCTAAATGATGGCACAATATAAGTGTCTTTTAAATCCAAATAATATCCAGTGTTTAATAATAACCTAAAATTTTCTATAGCCTCAACTTCCATCGATTTGTTGTCACTCATATAGATGAATCTTTTAGTATTAATTGGCTTTTGGTAGCTTAGGCAACCCTGCAAAAACACACTTATGTGAGTAGTAGCAACGGAATTTATCCACCAAGTGTATCTCGGTACCGAATCTAAATTAACCTCAGAATAAACCAGAGTGAGAAGTGTATCTTTATTTAAATGCCAAGCATGATATTTGGTATAGTCCCTCTTCATGTATCCACGTTTTCAACAAAAGTAACAGCCAAATTCCTCATTTTCTTTCTTTTGTTATTTTTTTGAGTTTGACCACCTACAACTTTCTGATTTTTCTTTCTTTTCTTGTTCTTGTCCTTAGATGTACTTATTAAGTGAGCACTTTTAGTTCTCTCTTGCTTCGACCTTTCTTTCTCTTACACACAATAAGAAATGAGCTCATTGAGAGACCATTTATCCTTTTTGCAGTTACAACTAACCTTAAATTGACTGAATTATGGAGGAAGTGAAATCAAAATGAAATGCACAAGCAAATCCTTAGATAGCTCTATCTCTAGTGTCTTTAATTTTTAAGCAAGATGAGACATCTCTATAATGTACTCTCTTATATTTTCTTTTCCCTTATACCTCATTGAAATTAATCTTTCTAGAAGCATGCTTGTTTCAACCTTATCATTTTAGTAAAATGCTTTTCAATGTTGTCAAGAAATCCCTTGGCAATAGTAATCTTTTCGAACACAATGCTCCTAAAGGCTTCTAGAATTCCTCACTTTATAATCATGGGACTCATGCGATTTGAACAATCCCACTTCTCAAGGTCCCATTTAATCTCAGTGGAACTCTTTTCTATAAGGTCGGTGAGTCATTCAAGCCTTAATGCAAGGTCTAGATCCATACAACCAAGAACAATCAAAACATTCTCTTTCTAGTCCTTAAAGTTGGTCCCATTTAGCATGAGAATTAAATTGACAATTTAAGATATACTAGAAGCAAATGCATTAGCTGAATAGAGAACATAGTAAACAAAATAACATAATAACATAAGAACCCATATCTAATAATCAATAAATTGACATAATGGTGGGCCCCATCACAAAATATGTAGCACAATATTAATATTTAGTCTTTAGACATAATATTAACTTGTAGCTTGTACTCTTGGTGTGGTAATCAAATATTGATAATAAGTCCTATCAAACAATAAATCTATCTTTGGATCGACTTATGGTTCATATGGAAAACCTTATAATTGTTGCATATTTATCACCACAAGTGTACATACAACTTATCCAAATATTAACCTTCCTTTGGGCCGGTCAATATCCGCATGAATTACATACACATAACCATCTTAATATTCTAAACAAATTAATCGACATAAGAGAGGTTGGTTTGGCACTATGTTGAATCAATCAATCCATTTAGAATATCAAACATCCAAAAGAAATAATCAAAAGACCAAAATTTGAATTTAATTGATCCTTAATTGCCAAAAAATTAAATAAAATTCCATAATATTTTTCAAAAAATTCTTTATGCAAACAACAAAAATTGCCAAAATTAAATACTACATTCGCACCGCATTGGCGATGGAATAAAATCTAGACCCTTCAAATCTTTCCACACAAAAAATTAAGATACAGTTATGTTTTGGACAATTTGATTTGTCTATCTTATTGAAAATACCAAAAAATATAGAAATTGACTATTTAATCATTAAAATCGGACATCTATAGGCCCTATATCATCTAATTAAAAATTGGCCATCCGTTTAAAAAATTCTTTTAGGGTTTCCAAAAGGGCAGCAACCCTTTTTTCTTCCCATAATTGTCCATGGCTACGCCCAGAGCCTAACCCAGAAACCCACTAACGCTGCAACCTGCCCATCTAGCCATCGCCCTTGCCAGCCTACCACCCACCTTCTCTGTCGATGATGACATGTGCCACCAACCTCCCCCACCCTAACCCGCCGCCAATCGCTTGGCTGGGCAGCGCATCTGGCCCTGGTCTGATCAGGATGATGGGTTTGGATGGTGGATCCTAGTGGAGATAGTGGGTTTAGATTTGTTACAATCTAAATGATCGGTTAAGGTCGGTTGGTCTAATCCGTCACTTGGGTTATTTCCTCTATTTGGAAGGCATCCATCTGTTGATGCTCTATTATGGACCGTATAGGGCATGTGAAGTCTTATTTTGATTTTCTTATAGTCGATTTCATTAACAATCTAGTGGCATAAAACCTAATTTTCCATAATGTCAATGATTCAACATGAAAAGGCTCTGTTATCACTTGTTAGATTTAGATGAAAACTAAAACCATTCAAGATCTTTCATGTCAAATCATCAAGAGAGATTGAGAGTAGAAAGATACCTTAATCCATGGGAGAGAGATGATTGTGGATTATGACTCTTCCAACCCTATACGTATTCTCGTAGAGAATGGCTTCTTTTAGTATCCTTTTGATGATGAGATGTTAGTAGGAAAAAGGAGAAGATGTGTATAAAATGGGGACCATAACCATATATAGCAACTGCATAATAGTATGCTCCATATTCCCAATTGGCCCATCATAAAATTAGAAATCTGAGATTTGATCTCTATACATAATTAAACCACACCAAGTTTAGTGCTCATAACCCTATATCCTTAACCTTAATTAGATCACTTTAATTGGGTTTAATTTTAAAATAGCCTATTCAAACACATTTAATTACATATATTTGCTCATGTGATCAATTTTTTTCTAACATGGAAGTCTAGTGATCTGAAACTTGCTCTGGTCAGCCTCACAAAGTGCAGATCAAAGATGAATTCCCTTAGGCAGAGGTAGAATTATGTTAGAGACATCCACACCTATAGACATGGGCTGCGAAGACCAGAGATTTTGTATGAATGAGCTACAGGAAAAACACTATATGGTTATGTTGTTCCACATGCATTGACCACATTAAGAGTAGAGAATACTGACCTCAACCATTTCTAACAAACCAAGCCCACTTAACAACTAGTAGTTCTTTCATCCCCAAAACAGAATATTATACAGTTACCCGAAGATCATGGGATGCTAGATTCTCTACCTACATTAGTGAACATGTCTATTATATCTTGATTACTAAAGGTAGAGAGAGGTAAGGAAAACGCAAGGTAGAGAGAGGTAAGGAAAATGGGATGGTTATGCATGGTTATTATACTATACCTTCAAGAATGACAAGTTAGTCCATTATCAAGATTATGAATATGATCAATAGTTGAGGTTCTCTAGAGGTATTGGTTATCAAGTAGCATATGCTTCCAATCCTTAGCACCAGATCTGCTTGGATCCTTACGTAGTAATAATGAATTGCTCTGCAGCTCACACTGGGTATGCTTGGCTAGACAAGAAAATGACGTGGACCCCTAGTTAGAGCTTCCACCGAGGACATGATGGATATAACTTCATGCCTAACATCCTGCAATGGAGTTCATTGGAGGGATCAAATATTGAGATGCAAATATATGAGTCAAAAACTTTAGTGCAGATAAAAAAAATTCTAGTCCTTAGCATGTTGATCTAGCATAGTTGAAGGCTAGAGTCAACTTGTAAAGCCATCCACACTAATTGATATCCTCTGCCCAACTTTTGATATTCATGTGTCCTTAGACACAAATAAATAAATAAATAATCCAATAAAAATGTCTACAATCCTCAAGCGACTGAATCTATTCTCGTTAGACCATGTCAAGCGAGAATCGGACAATGCTCTATACCTTTGCTTCCAATAGGAGCTGGGATATTCCTACAATGCTCTATACCTTTGCTTCCAATAGGAGCTGGGATATTCCTATGGGAAATCGCTATGTTCATCATCCATCTTTAGAGTGATGGATTGGAAGCAAGTTGGCACATGTTTTATTCTTATAATCAAGTAGTATTTATAAAGAGTGAGGTGTCTTCAGTTTGTGGCTAGACCACTTCCAACTAGTCTGGATTCCAATCACAATTTGTGGCGGGTGCGACTTGGGTGAGGTAGGGCTCATCTCTATCCTTTATGTGGGATCCTAATTGGAAATAGCAATCATGACATGTTTCAATAGATGGGGTGGGTGGGATGATAGGGTTAGAAAATTCTAGTGATCAAATGGCTTTTTGGGTAGATGGGATGCTATGGCAGAAATAAAATTCTAGAATCACCTTAACCTAAATGAGATGCTGGAAGTTCACATCAAAGGTTGGATGCAAGCCATGGAGACCCCAAATTTGAATTTTTTTAATACCATGGGTGAATCTATGTTGAAATTCATAGTTTGATTATTTATTTAAAAATTAAAATCTGGAATGCATTTTTTGGATTCAATGTTGAAAGTAATTTGTCTTTGGACATTTGCCAAATCCACCTCACTCTAGAGTGGTAGGATAAATAGCTACATTTTTTATGTATTTAAATAGATTATATATATATTATTGCTAAATGTATTAAATCAAATACTACTTTTGTGTCCTTTTTGGTGTCTTAAATATCCAAAAGCACTTCTAGCATTTTTAAGCCAAACATGCAAATAACATCAACAACACCTATGAGATGACTAGGCCAAAAGGATAATAAATCACATGCTCCTTTGTCATATGGAAACATCTTTTTAATATTTTCAAATTCTAAAACTAAAGTATAGCTTACCATTTGCATCTCATAAATAAAAAATCAATGGCAATTTGCTCAGTATTTTCTGTTCTCTCCTAATAACGTCGTGGCTCAATAAACCATCTACATTGTTACTCAAATCTGCATAAATTAAAAATTGATGGCAATTTGCTACCTAATTCCAACACACTAAATAAAGAATCAGAGTGGTGCAATTGACCTTAGTCTACTAATGACAACCACTAGAAATGAAGCAATTGTAATAGCAGACTAAAAAACTAAGTAAAATGTAGGTATTTATAAGGAAAAAAGAACACAGGTCTTGTAGATGGTTTAAGTAGAGATGCCATGATCGATGGATTACAAGAACCTAGAAGTGCGGCAATGATTAAGGTATAGAAAATGTACAAAATTTAGCTTGTTGAGTGCAAGTGTTGTTAATTAGCTATTAGTGTTAAGTTGAAGAAATGAACCTAACATGGAGTCTGTATTCATTATATTTGGCACTTACATAAACCTACAACCACTTTATTTTAGGGGTGCAAATTGTGTTGATACATACTAGGTCAGGTTGGTCCCAACTGTAACCCTATTTATATAAAACATTCTACCCAACCCTATATATATGGCTAGTTGGGTTGGCCTTGTCTAAACCCTAACAATATCTTTTATGATGTGGGTTGAATTCGAGTTGAGTTTAAGTCAATAATTAGGGTTGGCAATACAAGTCAACAACTTGATAAACCTCACATGATGAGAGACCCATCACCATTTAATACCATATGATGGATAGATCATAGTAAACGTGGGATGGGAAGGAGGACAACAAATACACCATACTTTCATATCTTAATGAAAGCAAGACTCATGACAAATGATATAATTAATCTTTATAGTTAAAACCCTAAGGACATCCTCTCTATCATCCTTTATCATAAACTAGCAACTTTAGTCCGTAGATAAAAAAGAGCATTGACTAAATTGGCCCTACAAATAGCTAATATCCCTAAACAAGTCGAAAGTAATGCAAATCCAAACAAAAAGCTAGCCATTTTGTGTGTATTACACTAGCTAAGTAACCAGAATAAACTAGCTTTCTTGGGATGCCTGTTCAGATGGAATTTTCAAGCTCAAAATGCAGCTTAAATAATCACACCAGGATTGCTTCAATCCAGCCCATTAGATGCAAATATAGAACATCAACAAGGTGGAAAGCCACAAGCTACAAAGCAATCGAAACAAAGAATCATAAAAACTCAAGCAAAAATAATATTTTTTTAAGCCAAACATTCATGATATTAAAAAGCCACTCGAAGGTAGGAAGGAAGAGAATGGTTGGAATGGAAGACATTGAGGCCGTAATGGAAGAGGGGGGTGCGATTGGATTCGCTAGAATGGAAGAGGGGTCGCTCTATTCATTGGAAGCCTGGAACAAAAAAGGGTGCCTAGACTGGCTAGAAGCCTAGAATGGAAGAGGGTGCCACCAATTAGTTGGAAGCTTGTAATGGAAGAAGATGTTGTTGTTTTTGCTGGAATGGAAGAAGATATTGTTATTTTCATTAGAATGGAAGGAGATGCTATCATTGTTGCTAGAATTGGGAGATGGAATGGCCGAAGGGCATTTTTTGATAGGCTATTTTGTGGGGATGAATCCTATATTTTAATGTTTATCATCATATGTGGGTTATGTGGGTTAGGTCGGGTCATTTTTTCACCCATTGACCATACCCGACCAGATTTATAATTTTGGGTCAATTTTTTGACCAAACTTGACCAGCTCAACCAAGCATGCTATCCGAAATTGGTACCACACAAGTGCAAATCACACTTAGGATTGGGTCAATCCACCCTAATTTGCACCCCTACTTCATTTATGGCTGATTGTGTAAGTGGTCTGTATTAGAATTCTTTTAATCCGTAGCTTTCCAACCGCTACACATTGAAAATTTTAATATAAGATTGGTTGCTACAATAAACTTAAAAATGAAATCCACTCTATATTCTCAAACATTACTAAAAAAACTCATAGATTTAGGGGCAGTTTATAGATGCATATAAAAATATTAGTTCATTTACTACAAGGTCATTTACAAAATGCAATCAACTACATATTCGCAAAAAACCACTAGAAACTCATAAGCACCTTCATGGGTATGTTATAAGAGCATTGTAATCATTAATAAATGCAAAATAAGATATGCCATGCACTCCCTTACAACGCAATTTTCCCCCATTGCATTGCATTAAGGTTAGTTGTAGAGTTCGTTGCCCAAAATGCACCTAACTCTCTATAATATATGCCATTTTTTTTAGTAGTGTAATCACCCACCCACGCCAATTCGCTTGCTTTGTTCACACTGCCACCTTTTAGTATTTTGGCCTAGAGAGTCTTGAAGATTTTTTGGTAGGCATATTTCTCAAACACTTTCCAAAATATCGATGCATCTATGTTAGTAAGCTCTTAGGTTTCACCTTCTGTAAATAAATAAATAAAAAGAAGAAGAAGAAGAACTATATTGACTAGGCTATGTTTACCTATCTATTTCTTAATTGTGACTCTTTTGTTGACAATGTTCCCTTCATGGCGAAGGAGGAATGTAGCCACATCCATGAGCTGAATATTCACGTCCCACTGCAATTCCATAGTAGTTATTTAATCAATTTTAGAACCTTATATACCTCATCAACTGATGTTGATAAAGAAGAGGTACATTATACAAGTAGAGGAAAGAAAGCCTCACTTAGCTACACAAAAGTGACTCTTCTCTTATGAAGTAAGTAGCATTAAAAGTGCAAAAAACCCCATATTCAGCCTTGTAAAAGGAGGCAAATGAATAGCTCATCAAATACTAGGGACAAGCAAAGAAGCACACTTAGCACAAGAACACTTTACCCATTTTCCCGTTGAGGACGTTTTTGGGGCACCACTAATTGGAAACTCCCAAAGTCCCTAGGATCTATAATGACTTTAAAAGTAATGTCCAGCACTTGGACCGATGTCACAATAAGTCCCCCTATTATTTGAAAAGCAAATCAATTTATTTTCAATAACCCATGAGTCTACCATAGTTAGTCTCATCATTACCAATGGTTGGTGAAAGCCTAGGTGTGTTGATGACATCTCAAATTGCAAGGAGTCTAGGAAATAGATCTTCTTGTAGCCTAGGTCAATAACAAAGGTTGTCCAATGATCACTATTGCACATAAGAATTAATATCTACATAGAAGAATAGTGCACATTACCAAACATGTAACAATAAATAGTGGAGTCCTACACTAGGCAAAATGTTCAAACTTAATCGAGGAATCATTCTCACCCAAGCAACATTGCCAATATGTGAAACAATGGTCATTGGGATGTATGAACCAATCCAACTACAGTCTTGAAGAAGCATGTAATGTTGTATTACCACAAAATTTATAATCATTTATATTTTCTTTACAAACATCATTCCACATATGGTGGTGAGACTAGAACCATGTGAATAGTTGCATACCACAAAAATAGAGTCTAGATACTAATGCATAATGCCTCCACCACTAAACACTTGGTTACACCTAAGTGTAAGACTTGTGGTATTGAAATTTGGGAGAAATTTTTTGCATTTCAGTAAAGTTAAGAATTAAGATGATACACAGTGGTTTTATAAAGAAATTGTTATGGAAGACTAAGTAGAGTAACATGAACCCAAGTAATGATTTTGAGTAAAGTCATATGTATGACTTAAATGACTAAGGTAGCTTGATTGTTATGTATAATCTGATATATATATATATATATATAAGATATTGAACCAAAATTTTGAGATAGTTTTGGAATTTTGTACTATTAAGTTAAATGTTCAGGTAAAAAAACTCAATATGTAATTTTAATAAAATCACAGAAATTTCAATGAATGAATAACCTTATATGACGTTTGAGGTAATTGAAATTTTCTCATGAGGATATTGGTAGAGTTTGATGCTTGAAATTCATAAATTTCATCAATTTAAATTATATAACGGCTATAAGAAAAAAAAGAACTGAAATGGTAAATTTGAAAAAAAAGCATATTTATAATCAATATGAATGGCTTAAGATAGTTATTATATATATTGTAATGTGTGTGAAACATTAGTTTGAGTCTTAGATGCATTTTGTAATGAAAATGACATATAGAGTCACTTATAGTAGAAAATTCAGCTAAAAAAACTAAGTAATTTTGGCAATTGACCCCAAATAAAGTTGTGAATAGCTTGAACATGCCTTATTTCATACATGTAATGTGTGTGAAGTGATTATTGGGAGATTTAAAATATTTTATGTAAAATGGGGCTATGGTGATCTTTTATAAGTGTAAATGCTGAATTTGAAAAAGGGATTATTATAATTGAATTTTGACATGGATAATGGAACAATTTGAAATAGTTTTCAACATAGAAGTTGTAGATCATGAAATTATCTGTCTGATTGAAGAAAATCACTTGATTCTAATGTCATGTGAGGAAGTTATGACTAATACACCGAAATTGTCCTAGATGATTAAAAGAAATAAGATGAATGAGATGGGTCAAATTTATTGAGCTTTTTGATATATTTGGGGGCTAATTTGGAAAATGTTGTTAATATAAAAGTTGTAGCCTTTAAATTTAGCTTTCAATGCCTCAAAATTAGGTATTTGCACATCATATGTAAAATTTATGTTCAAATTACTAGCACTATGTTGGGATAAAATTTTCCTGTCGTAGTAAACCTTTTCCCTGCCATGGCTAGGCTTTTTCCTGTTGCAGCAAGGCAATTTCCTACCGCAGTAAGGCTTCAGAAGTGCATTTTTTGGCCTATCTAGTAAGTCCTTGTCACGACAAGACTTTCCCTTGCCACGGCAAGGTCCTATGGCACGTCAGAGCACCAGAATACGTGACATTTTAAACCCATTCCATCCCATTTTTCTTATTTTTCCCATTCCATTTTCTTCCCCATGCCCTAGCTCTTATACCCATCCCTTCTAAACTTAGATTTTTGCCCATTTTGCTAGGGAAACAAGTTGATTCTAATATGCAATCATTCATGCATGTACCCTAGCCAAAATTTTATCCTTTTAAGTGATGGGAAATTGAGGCAGCGTCGATTTCTCCTAAGTGGAGTGAGCTAATGGGAGTGTTGGCATTGGATTCTCATTCATGGATGGAAGCTATGCTTACATCTCCGGTAAGATGAGTTTTTCCATCCGAATTTTTATTTTTGCTTAGCTAGGGTTTTGTAAATTCTATGAACAATTATTTTAGGAGAAATTTGATGATGTATGTTGTATTAATCATATGAAAATAATTTAATTATGCTTAATGATATGTTAGAACTGATTTGGGCATAAAAATTGATGATTTTGCCAAGCTAGGGTTTTTATGAATATTAAAAATTAGGGAATTTTGTGAATTTTGTGAAATTATCATGGGACAAAGGTTTAATGCATGACTTATAATATTTTCAAACTCGTTTGGAATAAATTGGACATGTGAAGCATGTGTTTAAGCTATTACCTAAATTGGGTTAAACAGAATTTTGTGTGTGGGCTATGTAAACCCTAAATTGGGTAAGTGGAAAGCTTAATTGAGTTGTTTAAATGATAAGTTATGGGAAAAAAATCCGATTCAGCTAATGTATGGCACATGTTGGATAACATTTTTCAATGAGAAAAATGATTGAGTATAGAAATATGCACTTGGGAAGTATCTAGGTTTAGTCATAAATCATACCCATTGGTTTAGAAGAAATCAGTTCAAGCTATGTTTGTAATGAATGAGATTTTATCCTATACAGGATGATCTAAGAATAATGAAAAGTTATGGAGATAAAGAAACGGTTTGGAGCTAAGAGCCTAAGGTAAGTAGGAGCCCCTCCGTGATTAGTTATATTATATGATTGGGGATTAAGATCTCATTTGATTGTATCCGGGCATGATTACTTTGGTTGGGGATTATGAATATCCCGTATGTGTTCAAGATCTATGTAAATGGTATGCTAGGATAGTGGGTATCCCTTGACTTGGATTATTGATGTTTGTTGTATAATCATTAATATTATGTATGGTTGTTTATTCAAAGGGATGAAGAACATCCCATTGAATAGCATGTATAAATTATGGAATTTGATAATGGTGATGATGAAGTGGTAATATTCAAGATATGAAAATATTTAGCATGAATTGAGTCTATTGTAGAAATTGAATATAATATATCTGGAATTTTGATTATATTTTGTTATTACATGCCTACTTACTGAGTTGCCCAGACTCATGCCTTCTTTCTTATATTTTTAGCAAACAGGTCAAGTAAAGTCTCCAAATGATGACTTGGGACTAAGAGGCAAGATTTAAAGATATTTTCTTTGTGGCTTAATGAATTGTAATTGTAATTTGATTCCAAGTGATGTATCATTTTATGTTATTTGGGTTGTAAGATTGTAATTTATAGATGTTAATTGATGTATGATGTATAGTCGTGGCATGTCATAGTATTAATTGTTAAATAACTATAAATAGAATTACAATTGTTTTGTAATGGAAATTGGCATCATGATTCACCCAGATTGTGGGCTGTGAGTATGTGGTTGGATATTTTAGAATGTATATTACTATTTTATTTAATTTAATGAATAATTATACAGGTTAAATCCTAATAATTTAAAGGATACTCTATCCTTTTTCTGAAGAAAATAGTCAAGTTCTAAAAGTGGGACTCGAGCACCTCACCCTAAAAGTAGGCAAATCCTAGTAAAATATAGTCCAAAATGGTAAGTCATGCCTCGGAAAGCAAGGTGTGACAATAAGAAGATAGAGGTAAGCATCCATCACTTGCATAAGAAAATGCATGGCCATAATAACTTACCAAGAACTTGAATGAAGCATCTTTAGTGACAAAATACACCAAGAGACAAGATTCTTACCATATTATTGATCTTATTACCTATCCGCAAGGACTCAAAGTTTCCCTGGGTAAGTGTTATGTTCCCAACCTTGAATAACAATTCGTTATTGCATGGAATCAAACACACTTGGGCAATGAGCACACATGATGAGATAAATGAATAAGAGGGTCAATTCAAAGTCTAAATCGAACCTGTCATTCATAGTTGTCTTATTGAATGCATAATTAAGAGCGATGAAATAGCACTCATTCCTTTGGCATAAACTTCAATCAATTGGTCGACAATGCCAACAATCCTTTCCTTGTTGCCAACAATTATCAATGTACTCAAGTCACTAACAGAGTTCCAAATGTGAGAGATCATACACAATGTTAATATGAGCATGATTACACATGACTTCTATTTGATACTACATCAGTCCTCTTGTTCCATCAAACAATAACATTCCTCTTGTGATTACGTAGAGATTGGAAAGGAGGGAGACATGCCTTGATGACTGATGTAGTTGATTTGCATAGCACACATTCATGTTCACTCCACTAAGAGGACCATGAATGTGCATTTCATAATCTAAAATAGCTTCTGGGATGTCCCCATCTAGTGGGTCAACATGAACTCTAATACCGAGCCCATCAACCTCCATATCCACTGATTCACCATCTATGTTTTTGCTTGTGCCCATGGATGTAACGTCTCCCTTAAGGTTGCTCTATAGTCCCAAAAATATGTATAAAGAGAGAATTTGTTTACGTGGCACAAATGATGCAAGTCTTTGTAGGGCACAAAGTCACATGTTTGGCAATTAAATTACAAAAGCAAACATGCACTAGTTTGGTCCTCCAAATGGGACTTCAACAAGCCATTGACCTCTCCCAAGCCTTGTATTCATAAGTGCACAATGAGGCAAACATACATGACCATATTACAAAGTCATATGTGTGTATTTATTTAAACCATACTTCTATTTGTGACTTTAGGAGCTGATTTGGAATTGTGAATCTTCATGCTACATCTTGCACCTTTGCAAATACAACATAAGAATATGAGAAACTAAACAAGCATGATTTTTATTTGCAAGCACTAGATATTAAAAGTAAAGCCATGATGGGCAAGGTTAGTAAAGTTATAGAGACTCATTAAAAGAGAGTATTACCAACAATTCTGATCATAGCTCCACAAATTGAATTAGGCAGGCAACCCAGACAGACCTTGGTAGTACACCGCTTGTGTGGAATCTAGTGAACCATGTGACCTATCCTATGGGTCAGAAACATGCTTTCCATCATAGACGAGAAACATTGCTTCACCTTATGAGTTGCTTTCCAACCTTGAGCCCTACAAATAAGATGCATATTTAACAACTCCCATAGATTTTGAAGCTTAGGAGGGTGGATGCATATTGCTTAAATTACAGCAAGGTCACACTATCATGTGCACGAGTGTTAAGTTAGTCCAATGTGAAGTATATGTGAAATACAACATTAAGTTGCTACTAATTTGATAATGTATAGGCAATAATACAACTTAGAAGAGAATATATTAGGTGTGAAAAGATCTCAAATTTAGGGATGCATGAGCCCTATACAAATTCTGTTACCTTTGACTTGGACTAATCAGATGGATGGGTTAGACTATTAACTCATAGAACCTAAGGATGGGTTAAGATTTAAATATCTTGGTTTATATCTAGCAACTTATGAAGCTTGAGTGGTTAAGGTCTTTATCATTCTTAGGGGAGATATGGGTTTGAGTTTAGGGTTATATAAAAGTAAAAGTTTTTATTTTTATTTTAAATTCTTTTTGTGGGACCCATGGGGCCACATGGCAAAACTCCTTCACAAAACGACCTCCATGATGAGCTTTCTCCCACAGATTCCTATGAGGAGTTAAACATCAAAATTAAAAACTTGATGCATGACTTCCACAAGAAGAGAGAGAGAGAGAGAGAGAGAGAGAGAGAGAGAGAGAAGAGAGAGAGAAAAGAACCATAGAAGACAAGACAGAGAGAGAAATCATTATCATTAGAGAAGGAGATTGTGGAAGGAATGCTAATGAAGAGACATTTTTTAAAAAAGAAAGAAGTAAAAAAGAAAAACCCTTGTGGGTCACTAATTTTAGTAAGTAAATAAATGCTAGTGATTTATGCAGATTAAGGCATGCAAATGCATTAATTAGATCTAAAGAATTAATGCATTAGAATATCAATGCATTGATTAGATTTATGTAATTGTGCATTAGAATTTGGAGTACATTAATTAGATTTTTATAAATTAATGTGCTAGAATTATGTTTATTAGAATGCATGATTTAGATTAATGGAATCAATGCATTAGAAGAATAGATGCATTGGATTTAATTTGAATTCATGGTATTTATGTCAAATGCATGCATTTATATTAATTAGATTCTAACAAAGTATTGCGTTTAATTTTCTAATATCTTCGATGTGTTGATTCCTTATAAATGGTAGCTCAAGAGAGGGGGGGATTGAGCTTCTAAAAGCTTTAACCAAATAAAACAATTTGTACCAAGAGAGAGTTGGAAAGTCACACAGCATAAAGAATAAGTATTTTTATAGTGGTTTAGCCCAAGTTGGGTTCCTACTCTACTTCTCTAAGACAGTCTCCTCTACTATCTTAAGTTCCACTAACACAATCTTAACAACTATCGGTTAGTTTTCCCTGAGCTCACCAACAAACTCTTACAATCAATAATAAGTCTTTCCTACCTATTGAAATTGAACAATAATATTGCATGCCCCTTATTTGCAGAAATAAAGAAACAATAAGGGACTGTATAAGGAAGGATACCTCTTACTTAGGCATATTTGTACATAATTAAAGAACAAATAATTAATTAATTAATTAATTAATTAAGACAATAATGTTCAAACTTCTACAGATGTAGTATTGATGATGTGTTGATCCATGAATCAGTGTAACACAACTGGAGTTTGAAGCTTTTGGTTGGAAGAAAACTTAAATGCTTTGTAAACACCCATCAATTCTCTCTTAAATTACTCAACTAACTTTTTTTGGTAATTTGATATCCTATTCAAATCCCTTGGAAGATAATGTAGTCATTGATAATATTTTGGGTAATTTTCCAATCATTTTTTATGACTTACAATTTACTCAATTGAATGACTTACAATTTACTTAATTAAAAAGTCACCAACAAGTATTTCAAAAATCTAAAAGTTACTTTCAGAACTCTAAAGGTTGGGTGAGGGTGTCAATTGCTATTGTGCATTAAATTTCAAACTTTTGGGTCCACAACTTCTTTCCTTTGAAGGCTATTCTAAAGACTGGTTCACATTATAGTAGCCACTTTAGAACTCTAAAGGTCAAATTGCTTCCTTTGAAGTTTCCTCTAAAGGCTAACAATCCCAACTACCACTAATGGCTAGTCTTCCAGACTTCTAATTTACATTTGTACTTCTAAAGGATCTTTTGAAAGTTATCTTCATTTTGAACTTGACTACAGAGTGACTTACAGAACTCTGAAACCTAAAATCCTTCCTTTGATCAAGCCTCTGAAATGTTTTCAAACCTTTGCTACATTTTAGAACCTACTTGAAACTTTTGAATTTTCTCTTAAGCTTCCTTTAAAATATTTCAGACTACTTATAACTTCTAAATTCTTCAAATTTGTTTTTAGACTTCTCTGAATCCTCTAAAATAACTCTTAAATTGTTGGACTTGACTTTGAAATTAGTTTGAAGCTTTTGAAATATCCTTTGAAAATTTAGGACTTAATTTTCTTCTACATTTACATTATTTTCTTCCTTTGAAACTTAATCTATGATACGTTTTTATTATTTTCTCACCATATTGCACTCCATATCTCTTCAGGTATGTTTTCCTAGTGTGTTTTCTTGGTTTTATCATTTTATTATTGCATTGAAAATTAACTTGTTAGCTAAAACATCACATTCATTATCAAAATCAAGCCAAGGCATTACACTCAACACCATATAGTTTAGAAGGTTAAATGCATTATAATTGTTAAATGATTAATGTGGCCAGATGAGTTAGAGTTTAGAATGCTTCCATGTACGTTGTTATGTTAAGTGCATGCTATGTGTGCAAGCCGTTAAAGAATTACATGCACTATTACTAGATTGTAAGGCCACTAGATGGAAGCAATGTCACTGTAATGGAATGAATTAAAATTTGCTTGAACGCATATGTTGTTAACATGATCAAATGTGTGGAATTTTAGTACATGTATGCTATGTAAGTCAACTAGTTGCATTCATGGATATGATATATTAGGATTGTTGAAATTGTATAACATGAATCCTATGGGAATCAGATTTATTAGATAGCATAGAAATTTAAGATTTTTCATCCGAATGAATTCATTAGATTTAATTAAGATGGATACATGATTTTTATGTTCCCAAATGCATGGATGATAATTGAAAATGAAATTCCAATGGAAGTGGTGTGTTGGATTTTCTAATAGTGTGCATACTTTCCATGTGATTTGATACATTAAAATTTGATTAAATGCATGATGGATGTATTAATAGGTGTCTAGAATTTTCAATGGGTTGTGTAATTTTGTCGTGACATTGGGATTCCAATCAAAAGTCCAATTGATGAAAGTCATTCGAAGTGTGGACTCTAGATGATTCCAATGTGGAATCAAATAGCCATCCCATTCAGAAATTTTAGGCTGCACCATCAGATTTTTTTTTAATGAATGCATGCCATTCACTTTAGATCAGATGAGTGTGAAGGAATGGATTTCCAAAGTATTATATGTATATATTTTTAAATATTATATACTTACTCTTAATATTGGTGCATGCTTGTTAGATATTGAAGGTGGAAAATTTCCATAAAATTATGTGGACCATTAGATTTTCAAGCATGGGAAACAGATGGTAAAAATTGCATCTCAACACTGGCTATTTGGTAGTGAGTGTACACCAGAAAAATCTAGCAGATCATATTAGGCATATGCACATGCATTGAGAATTCAATAGAAAATGCATATTGTATGTAACATTTTCCACCTACTATCCATACACATTTGAACTAGCTTTTATTCACTTTAGCATAAAACCTAGGCTTGGTGAAATGCATTGGCAGTGCATGGTTTGCTAGTCTAGTGAAGTGTAGAGAAGGCCATATGTTTGATGTTCATTTATAGATGCTGATTTTAATGATTAGATAGTTAGTTTTGGGGTTTTTAGATGTTTTGAACTCATTAAAAGGCTTAGATCATCTAGATTGTGGCTAAATTTTCAAATTCTAGTGGACAAAAACCCAATGGTGTGGATTAAACGCCATATAACTATGGTTTGGGGTTCACTAAGATATCTGGTGTATGGATATAGAACTTGGATGCTTTATTGAATCTTTTTATTTTATTATTTTACATTAAAATATTATATGATAAATAAAATTAGATGATGCAGGAAACAGATTCTCTAGTTACTGAGTTTTGTACTCACTTTCCTATTTCCTTTTACAGATGATCCTTCATAGTAGACAGTAAGGGTTAGATGCTCATGGAAAAGAGAGTTATTAATGAATATTTTTTATTTGATATGTTTGGGTTATCCCCAAATTAGTTTCAATAAGAGTCTAGTATTATAAAAGAACATTGATGAGTGTTGGAAAGAATGAATTACCAGGATCAATCAGCTATATAAATGAAAAGGACAATTTAGAGATAACTCTTTTTGAGAGTGTATAATGATAATTCAGAACTTGCCCTTAAAGGTACGAGTCGGGCCATTTTATAGAGATCATAGGGATCCTATTTTGAATTGCCTAGGTTTATTTAAGCACAATCCTTATGCATATAGAATTTTGTCCCATATGGGATCCTATGTGGCATGGTTCCCAACTTTATCTAGGAAGCTTTGAAGACAAGTTTTATTCCCCATAGGATTCTAACGTGGTGTACTACCAGCTTGGATAGAGGTATCCAGTATTAGAGTTTCTTAACACTAATTCCCCCTCAAGGAGACATAAAGTGTGCTCTGGGACTTTTTCATCTTCTGTCCCATCACATCATTTTTTGGGACATTATACTCTTTGGTAACCTATGAAATGAATGAGAACACTAATTAGTTACATGCAAGCTTCAAATTATGCTTCATGACGCCTCAACTTTTCTGCTTCCACTCTTATGTATGGGGCTTCTCTTTCGTTCAATTGTATTCTAGGATTTCTTTAGCCATGGATCCAAGCGATTCAAGCTCAAACTCCCAATCTACTAAATGGATTAAATTTCTTTATGCAGAGTTAAAAAGGTTGGAGGCACAGTTCTGGTCTACCCAGTTCAACCTTCACATGGCTGATCAATGCTTGAATGAGTGAACTATTAGTCATATACATTCCTTGCGTCGAATATGATCCAAGGGGGAAGAATTGTCTATGGCCCGTCATCAAATAAAGGAGTTAGAAGCTATCGTAGATGCCTTGGATCATTAGAGAGGATTTTTTCCCTTTTTATTTTTCCAGCTTCCAATGTAATAAATTTATGAATAAAATCTTTGTTTTTTCTTGGTCTATGCCTTCTCTAAAAAAATGCTTTCTCCTTGTTAGACCAGAGTTCCCATGTTTTCACTTTGCCTCACATTCTTCAATGATATCTGGCTCTAGCTCCTCCTTGCCCTTGGCACGTCCCTTTGCCTTAAGGTCTAGTAAATCTGTTGGGTTATTTCGTTGTTCTAAACTTTCAGGACGGATCCACTGGCCATCTATCTGGCACTTTCACATTGGAATTAATTGAACACTTTTTGGGGAATTATTTCGTCACTTTTGTCTTGTCTTTCTTGCTTTGTTCTGCAGGATTTGGAAAGTATGCTCTTTTAGGAGCATGGAATGCCTTTGCGTAGGCTTTTCTGGAGGGTTGTGTTTTCAAATTCCAAAACAGATCATTTCATGGAAGCCTTTTTCGTACTAACATGACCAATCGAAGCTTCCATTCACCCATATGTAAGAGGTATAAATGTGATGTAGTGCTAAAAAAGAGGTTTGTTTCTAGTTTTTGTGAAACCCTAGGCAGTTTTGTCAATGAGCATCTTTAAGGAGCCACTGCCACAACGAGAAATCATTTCCCACATAACAATTATCTTCGTTGTTTCCTCTTGCCCCACTCTCTTTCTGTTACCTTCCAGTTGTTACTTCTATCGTTCTACTATGACTGCCAAGAAATCATTCCCACACTTATCTTCCAACATCGTTGGGGAGTTCTAGCCTTACCCTTTGCGACAAGGCATGTTCAGGAAGTTCCCTAATTCTACTATTTCCCTTTTTAGTTCTCATAGGACTTTGTCTCTGTTTCCCTGGGTTCCCTTCAGGTGGGCTTTCACCTTAACCATTCCAACTTTATCCCTCTTCTTCTTAGCGCCTACGATCTATCCCTGGGATAACTAGTTCTCAACAGTTGGTGCTATATCCTTTCTCTTTGTCACTGGGTTCGTAATCTTCGAAAAATTCTTATTTTTATGATTTCCATGTTTTCCTCCATCTTTACCCTTAGCAAAGCACCACATTCTTCTCATTACTACTATCTTCTTTACTACTATCTTCTTCCTAGTGCTCCTTGGTAGCAACTTTTTTTCTCACGTCTCTGATGAGGACAACAAATGAAAAAACCATTAAGCCCAGGCCAAAATCACTAGAGCTATCCCTTTTCTGACCCAATGGACTACTAACCCTAGTCAGGTGCTAGTCCTTCTCTCTCCCTTAAAGTAGTTTATTTTAGGCTTCCTTAGGTAGAGCTTGATCTCCATAGGTAGGATCTAGGTGGATGTTCTATCATCCTCCTAATGTTGTCACCAAGTGGACTTCCCATGTGGCTTCCTTGGTCAGGAGGTCATCGCTCCTAACCCTCTTCCATCTCTATCCTCCTTGTTCCCTAACTTAGGATCCATAATAGAGCAAGAGTCCACACTTTTTTCCTGTTCTAGTTCTAATACACATCGGGCTAGGGCTCCTGCTCCTACCTATCCCTTTACTTTTGGTTGTATGACTCAGCCTTTGAGGCCTTAGCGGATTAAATTTGTCACCCGAACTAGAATTCCACTAGTGTTCCACCTACTTCCTCTCCTCCTTTTGCTGGGTCCATGGGAGAAGGCCATTGGTTCCGAAAATTCAACCGGAACCATAAGAGGTTCCTTTATCCCCTTGTGTCAATCCTATACCCCTTGTGTTAGTCATATAGATATTTCTTTAGGGGGTAGTCCTACACATTCTTCATCTTCCTCCTCTTCTTCTAGATTTGGTCAAAATGCCGAGGTAGATCCCCCATCTCCCTCTCATGTTGTGGCTTCTCTAGAGGATCTCATTTACTCTAAGAGGAATCTTGATAAGGTTTGGGGAGGAGTAGTGCGTCCCCCTCCAACTTTAGGTTTTTCATATTCTTCTCTTTCCGATGTACAGTCCGTAGTTATTCTTTCTTCTTCTACAAATATTACTTCTTTGGTCGGTTTCATTCCGATGTCTTTATCTTACTCTCTCCCCTCTTTTGATTCAATTTCATCCTCTTCTTCCTTTCTATGTCGTCCTTGCCTCTCTTGTTGCCTCTCGTCCCTTCATTTTCCTCCAGATCCAAGCTAGTAGGCGATGTAACTCCAATATCGGATCTAGGTTCATTAGGAGTAGGGGATTTCAAGGGAGCAGCTTTGGAGGAGAGGCACAAGTTCATTACCGTGGAAGAGCAGGTGGCCACTACCAGATCAAATAGAGGTGGCATAGGAGCCTCTCAAGTGGAGATGATAGTAGAAGCTTCTCCTTCATCGATTCCTCCTTCTCCATGCCCTTTCACCTCTTTTGCTAGTTAGTTTCTTCTTCTTTTTATCTTGTGCAAAAGGTTATATTAGTTAGCTAAACACTAATATTCTCTCTTTCTTTGTGTTGTTTTTTATAAACAAGGCTATCTTTTTCTTCTGTCCAAGTCTTTCATGGCTTGAAGTGTCCGCTATCTGGACCTGGTTCCGCTCATCTTGCCCAGCGTCTGCGAATTGAAGCTTCAAGTTCAAGTGGCAATGTTGCGCCTCTTGGATCCAGGTAGGCTAGCGCGAATACCGCTTCTGGTAGCGTCAGACCCTCCCATCCCTCTTCTCCTATCAGTAACCTACGTGGAGGGATGAGTCTAATTACTTCTCTCTTAAAGCACCCAAATAGGGCAGTGGTTTTTGTGAGTAAGATGTCCTGCCCTACTAATCTCGCCCGAGCCTTTGAGATGTCGTTTGACCAGCTTATGGTGGATTCGGTGATGGATGTTGTAAGATTCTCTATTACCCACCAAAACTTCATCGATTAACTCAAGCTTTGCTCATAGCAACTTACCAGGGCTTGGAGTAGCTGGCTTAGATATCCTCACTTCTCTAGGAGATGGAATTGGAGTGATAGGTGGCATCTGATTACTTGCTAGAGGCTCAAGCAGTGTTGGCTCCATAGCGGGGGAGCACGCCTTCTTCTTCCAATTTGCAGTGTGAGCATGATCAAGTGGTTGCCAAGATGGTTGTTTTGAAAGCTACTTTGGAAGATGAAAAGAAGTGCTTTCGAGACCTAGAGGAGACTACTTCTGCTCCCAAGGTCCGAGAGGATAAACTTATTACTGAGCATGATGCCACTGGGGAGGGCAGGAGACTCATCATTTCTGCGAGATAGCCTATAGAGGCTTCTAGTAAGGAGGCTAAGGTTCTTGGTCCCTAACTAAATAGTAGCTAAAGAGGGGGGGTGAATTGAGCTTTTAAAAAATTTTGGCTAATAAATGAATACATGTGCTTAAAATAAAAGAGATAATAACTTATAGCACATACACATAGTATTTTTATAGTGGTTCGGCCCTTCCTGAGTTCCTAATCCACTTCTCTGAGTCAGTTTTTTCTAAGTTCACCCAAAATTTTTACATGTTGGTTTTCAAGCTTACCAACTAACTTATACGTGTTGGTTT